>LOEQ01005828.1:87820-114217 GCA_001685075.1 Bramus lutescens | reverse complement strand
TGCATAGAGATGCATGCACACACATCATATGTACCATGGTGTGCATAGAGATGCATGCACACACATCATATGTACCATGGCATGCATAGAGATACATGCACACACATANCACACATTTCATATGTACCATGGCATGCACAGAGATGCATGCATACACATCATGCGCTTGCACACACCCACAAATGCACATATCAATTTCAAAAAGAATCTGTAGTCTCAGAACACTGAAAGAAGAGCTGTTTCAGTCTGAATTCTAATTTGTGTCTCCTAGGGTGGAGACGCTCAGACATACCAAGCCAGAGTTGATGTATACGAATACTCTCCCTTCCTCTCTGATGGTGCTCTGCATGGGAGCCCCCACAAGGAGATCTGAGAAGCCATCTGCGTTGAGGTCCACTGCGCAGATAGACGCTCCGAAGTACGAGCCAAGCTGTTCCAAAGCAGAGCACATGCGCAATGAGAAGACAGCGTTATCCATGGAAGCCCTCAGCGACCCCAACGGCAGAGACATATTTACCTTTTTACCTTTCATTTCATGGATGATGCTCAAGTCCTTTTCATCAATGCTGAATATATATGCCTGCAAGTGGGGGAAGAATTCAAAACATTTACTTCCTTACCAAATTAAAAAATCCTAATTTGTTAAATTGAAGCATCAACTTGTGTATGATACATAATTGGACAAATATAAAAATATTAAATGTTCAATAGAATTATTAATGCTACAAATTTTAAGATTGATATGAAAATATTCATATTAGTAAGCCTGATTTGCAACACTCTCCTCTGAGGAATTTACTTTTGGGTACCACAGAGAAAGCACAGAAAAAGGTTTACCAAAAAATGCAGCGCCAGTGTCCACATGGCAATGCAGAAAGATATAGAAGTGGAATTATCCGAGAGAATATCTGTTCTTTTTTTTAGTCTTACCATGCAGCGTTACCTGCCACAACTCCCTTTTACTAAATAACCAGAACACGCATTCTCTGTGCATCTATAGATAATTATACTTTATAAGCAATTTAGTCAGAGCCAAGCCCTACTTAAGTTATACGATTTCCTCGAAAGGTTTCCAGCTCAGTCTCTTTGATGGCTATAAATACATTTTACATAAATTCGAGTGATGCAATGCATGCTCATCGTTGTAATCTTACATTCATGAAAATGTTTATGGCTTCCCTTTAATGCCTGATTCACGTAATCCATTCAAGACTTTGTGAGGAAACAAAGAGGAACAAAAAGTCTCACTTTTCCTATCTGTTCATGTTGAGGGGCTCCTCCTACGACTTCAGTCGTGTGTGGACTTCGAAAATGACCAGCTCCAACTGAATAGCCTTCATAACACGAGAGAAATACGTGAGACTTCATTCACCATAGACATAACTCTTTGCATAGAGGAAAACAAAACTGAATCCAAAGTGATTACTTTAGTTAGAGCCTCAAGAAAGTTTTATTAACTAAAATCGTCATTTAAAGCAATTTTAACATACATGTTATAAAAAACAATACTATAGGTTTGCATTGCCAAGCTCTCAGCATTGAGAATATGACACTGACACTTGGTGAGTTATTCCGTCACATGATGAGCCACCAGCTTCCAGCACTGCCACTGTAACACCTGACCATACACAAAACTCTGAAGCTGGCAAGTGATAATCATTACAGATTGCATCTTTCTATTGTGTGGACTTTACAAAAAAAATTCAAGGCATTCTTCAATCACAGGTAAGGAAATGTCATAGGTTTTGTTGGAATGATAAAAATACTACTGGTTTCACTCATGCCCTTTCTGAGCACATGATGTTCCCATTTCAAGCATATGTGGGTTAAACCTATGCTTTATAAGAAACTGCAGAACACATGTGTCTTATTGGAAAGGGAAAGAATGCCATAAAATTTGTGTTAGCGAAATACAGGTGATAAAGTATGATACTCTTGCTTTGTGAAATAACGAGAAAAATGGCAATAAAAATGGTTAAACTCCGAGAAACAACCCACGATCTTTCCAAACAAAAATAAATGTCTATAAGGAAAACATGAAAAAATAATTTTTAGAATATATACTTAATGTTCTCCTTTATCTAGAATGCTTTTGTAAGACCCATTGGTTTTCATTTGATAGTCTAAGAATTTATGATTATGTATTCATGGACATATGTTTAGATGAGTGAACTAATACAGAGTTAGTTTTAAAACTTCCTAGGGATCCAGGAAGTTTTTAATTTGTAATTCCAGCACTCGGGCAGCAAAGGCAGGCAGATCTCTCAGAGCTCCAGGACAACACAGTGGTACCGTCTTCAAAAGAAGGGCTGGGGCAGACATCTACAGCAAGCATTCAACAGTTCCTATATAAAATCATAGTGGCGATGCCTGCAGTCACCTACGTCAGCATAACATATGGAGTTAATGTAAACATAACTGCCTCTCTGCTTAATTGAGACAGTTTCTGACGTTACAGCACGATGGAATACTTAGTATAGCACATAGAATTTCTAAGGCACAAACAATTTGAGTTTCTCAAACTTTTACAGTACCTAAGTAACTTCCAAATTTTACTTGGTTCTGAATGTCTAAAAATGCCTTGTACGTGTTTGTAGTTATATTGTAGACAAAGACGGAACCAGTCCAGTAAGATGATCCTGGGGCCCCCATCACAATTAAATCCTGTAAAAGAAAACTCATCATCATTTGAAAATTAGATCTCACCACCCCAAACCTCTGGAAAATTTACAACATTCTAGGTAAAGTCATTAGGAAATGAATTGTATACTGAAGCTTTGAAATGGCAACACTTTATTAATTTAAAGCCAGATGTTAAAAAGCCAGAATCTTTGCAGCAGAATTTTAGAGGAGAAATTCTGGCACTCTCTCTTCAGGCTTCTCCATGGGTTTCAAATACCAAAGGTAGGGAGGGACATTACACAATAAAGTAAGCTTTGGGGACAAAGGCGCTATGGGTCAGCAAAGGACAATCATCTCTGTGTAATTCATTAGGGTTCATTACCAGGATAATCGTGTGCTATCAGAGAGGAAATGGGGGCTCAATTTATTTCAGTTTGCAAAACTCACTGAATAGTGTCCCTAACAATTTCAGCCCAGATAATAAAAAGGCTTGCGAAATTTAGGGCATATTTTATCACAACTAGGAAGGAGGGAGAGAGAGAGCAGTATTATTTCCATAGAGTTAAAAAAATAATAAAATTGTGATGGGTTTTTGAGAGAACCTGAAACTATTATTTAACCTGAGAGATGGATATAACTCTGACTTCACATATAATACTCTAGAGTTTTGGGTAACAAGTGTTTGGGATTATATCTGATTTTCAAGTGTTAAGTCTTACTACTACCACAATATTAATGAAACACAGACTCATGTATTTTCTTCACCCTCAATTACTAATAAAAATATACTTGGGTAGATGCTTTCAGTTCTTACATTAACGAAATAACTAGTTACTCTAGGTGTCCATTAAGTCCTTAATGGAGGTGATAATTTTAGTGTGGATTTTAGTTGATCTTCTGTAGTCTCAGTCATTTGCATGTTAATTTTATAAAATTGTAGATGGAACATTAAATGGGACAAATACAGTGATAACAGTCTACAGCTTAAGAGATATTACTCAGCTGTTACTCAGTTTCGAGTCTAGAGAACCCTGGAATTACACTGCTATCCATGTGCAGTACCTGGAGCTAATATCAGGCTGTTACCTGGGTGTAAAAACTAGATATTCCAACTTGACATGATGCATAATGTTCTCCAAATTTTCTCACAAAATCTAAAAGAAAGTATAAAATATTGATTTAGATAAATTAAAAAAGAAAGTATAAAATATTGATTTAGATAAATTGAAAAAGAAAGTATAAAATATTGATTTAAATTGAGAATACACACACACACACACACACACACACACACACAGGGCAGCCCAGGCTAGTCTTGAATCTAAGACCCTTCTAACTCAGTCTTCTAATTTTTTTAGGATTAATTTTTATGGTAATGAGATTCATCTCCATAATTTATTTTTCTCAGAGGTCTTCACAGACATGACTCTTCGGGTCTGTATTTTACACTTCACTTTTGAAAATGACAATAAGTATCATAATTTACACCATTCAAGCTCTCCTGTATTAAGATACAAATTATCATCCTGAATCACAATTAAAGGCATTTTCCCCTCTGCTTCCTCATCAGAGGCAGGTTTTGCAATGTGTCCTAACAGGTAATACTTTTGGCTTTGGGTTCCCAGTTCCCAGTCACAATATATATTGGGGGTGCCCAACAATGTCTTCACATGGTAGAATGGCTACTCGCTCAAGCAGCTTACTACACCTCTTCATTGTATATGAAAGCAATGGCAATCTACCCTCTCGGCAAACTCCCACAACAAGCTGTAAAGTTAAATATGGCCCTCATGCTGTGCATCCCATTGCTAGACTCATCCACCCCACAAATCTGTAACTCGATGTCCTCTGATCAACATTCTTCAACCTACTCCGCCCCCCGCACCCCCAATCACTTGGCCATTCTTTTTCTCAGTATTTGGTCTTTTCAGATTTCACACATGCGATTATGTGTTGTTCCTGCGCCTGGCTTACGGTATTCTCCATATTCATCTGTGGTGTCCCGAATGGCAGGGCTTAGTGAGGCTGCATGGCATTCTACTGTGTGTCTACGCACACACATATACCACTCTTGAGTACTTTACTCTCAGACTCCTTAAGGGACTGCTGAGTTATGTAGGCCTTCTATTTTCATATCTTGGGACACACCCATAGTCTTTCATAATATTGCACTAATTTGCACTCATGCCATCTCTGGGGACACTTCTCATCTTTTCAGTACATAGTTATTCTAACAAATAAGAATCAATCTTCCTGGATTTTATCTATATTCCCATTTGAAAGGGGTCCCGACCAGGTGCTTTAGACACTAATCCTTTACCTCATCAAGGAATACATATGAGCTGGGGGAAAGGGAAGTAAGGGAGACTTTGCTTATACCGAAGTCTTGATTCCTTTTAAAGACTCCTTAGAAGCTACTAGAAAAGCGGGAAATGGAATCATTTTCTTTCTAATAAGAATTTTCAGCGTAATTTTATGATTTTAGGGATCCTGTGTTTCCTGGGCATTCGACATGCTTATAGTGATTCGAAAATAAGTTTAGTCTAAAAGTGGATCATTATCGACTAGCTTCCACAGTCACTCAAATGGACCCAAAGGGTTGCTCTTCAAAAGCACAGAGGGTGCACAGCATAGGTGACTGCACTGGTAAACAAAGGAAGAAGGCTTTATGTCAAATGATGGCCATATCAAAGGTCTTCCTCTGTGAGCTGGCGAAACTGAAAATGCAAAGAAATGCCAACTGAAAGCCTTTTGCCTTGAAGAATGAGCCTACCTCCATTTTAGGCTTTACTCCATTTCATAGTAAAGACACACCTGCTTCATACCTGTTTATGATTAAACCTGTTTCCCAAGGGCTGGGCTATGCCCTTGTAACCTTAACTACAGATGGTTCTGTCCTGCTTGTTCCAGAAAATGGCAACCATGCCTTTGTTTCAAAAAGCTATGCACGTGGGCCTCTCGAGCCCTGCCTAGGGAGGAGGCAGCCTGTGTACACAAGTAAAAAAGCTTGATTTAATTGCTTGTTTGCCCATAATGATTTGGGTCAGTGGTCTTTCTCCTCCCATTTTGGGGGTTAACGGATTCTCTCCATCCAGCGACATCATGCCATGCTTACCTCGGTAACACGGGGCCATCCTTTTGCTCAGTTCTGTTCGCAAATCTGAAGGCATCGCGTAGCAAACACCACTAGGTAGCTTATTATCATTCTTCATGTAATATATATTTTTCCACCTATGCCCACAAGTCTGAATAAAACAAAAGCAAAACGAATATGTGAAGGTCACACCTAGAAAATCTGATTCCAAGATCTTGATGGGTGGGCCCATTTAATACCTACCACAATAGATCCATTTTCACCCGGCTGTCTGGAAAGTGTCACCCCCAACCACTGGTTATCTCTCTCTTCCAAGCACGTCTTCCCACAGGGTTCTCCAGCGGGGCTACCTGCAGCATTTAGAGATATGTTTACCATCAGCTTCATTGAAAACAATGTCCTCAGCAATTAAAGGACCATTTATGGGCGCTGGACAGTGGTGAATGAGCATGCAGAATGCACAACATACAACATGTGGTAGCATTTGCAACAGAACACCCTGTGCTCTCGACCTAGTGGAATGACTGCTGTTTTCAATAGTGATACAACAGTCTTTGGAAACAAAATGGTGTCAGTAGTAATTAAAAAAAACATCAGTGGGCACACTTTGGCAAATGCATAAATTGCAACAAATAATAAAAAAATTAAAAAAAAACAGCAAAGAGGAACTACTCAGACGGGACATAGTCCTGCTGAAATGTACAACAATCCTTTTGTAAGGCGATGATTTTTTATTTGCCAGAACAAGATGTTTGTTGTTGAGCTGAAGTTCTAGCAAAACTCTGTCTGTGTTAAAGTGATTTCAGATCATTAAATGAAGAAAGAATGAGATGAGTGTCATGGTTTCTTTTTTCTATCTATACATTTTATCCTTTTCAGTCAACACTTGAATATTCTGTGCTTAGGTCCAGCTGTAGATAAATGCATTATAGCAGCAATCAGATGAGGAAAGTGTACACGAATCTAGACTTCTTTACTTTGAACACTGGTCACCAAGTCTTTATGCTGTTATGGTAAAAATTCCTGCACTGGTCTTTGTATCATTAGGTACCTTAATCCTCTGTACAGCTTCCTGGGAAACTCCACAGTTCCTGCATCAATAAGGATGCTATATTTCAAATGAAATCATTTGTATTGGCTTTTCTGAGTCATAAAGATGTTGTGTAAGAGGTATAGGAAAATATTTGGGATTATCATAGAAATACCTAATCCTTCAACAAAACTGAGCTGAAGGAAGTTTCCCAAAGTCTTATTCTGTGTCCAGCCAAGTCTGTCTATTGCAAGGGTTACTTCAGGTCATGTCAGGAGCATGGTTAGAACAGAACATGGATAATGCATTGCTGGTTTGGCTTCCTGGAAAACAATGATGTCTTCCACTACTAATAGAATAGTCCAGGAGAGATAGACTGAGAGATGAAGGCAGATTGGTCCAGAGAAAGAGCATTGCTAAGCAACAGGAGAGCACTTGCTCTATTCCAAACCCTGATAAAAAATGAACCAGATGGACATGGAGCTTTCTGTGTGAAAATTATAAAGGGAAGCTTGGTGGAGGAAGGAGAGTGGAGGAGGAGGAGGAAGAAAAGAAAGCCAAGGAATGAAAGATGTCTATATTGTGTATCAATCAACAGGGTAAAACTACTCTTGCACGGGGAGCTGCCGAAGCAACATGGACCAGACCAACACAGGAGAAATAAGAAGGGGCCATATGAAACTTTAATTTTTATTGAGATACAGTTTTAAGTTTGACTTGTCTCTAATATTACCAACATTTAAAAAATATGAAAAACAGATCATGAAAGGTAGATCCAGCCTGCCTGCAGTTGAAGCTCTGTTACCATAAGGAATCAATGACATATTGTAGTGATAAAGGGGAGCGGGCCTGCTTTTCGTCCCGCCCAGCTCCCGCACGGCTAGCTTATNCTTTATTAACCAATGAAAGTAACACATACACAGATGACCCTCCTACATCAACATATCACCTCTGCAAATATCAAACTATTTCTAAAATTACAGTGAACACCACCCTGCCAATTCACCTCCAGTTCAGTTGTTGTTAATAAAGACAGGAGCACATGGGCCTGCAAATGACACTTTCACTGTTGGCACGTGGGTGAAAAATGGGTGCTTTCCTCAAGGTGATATTTGATATTTGCAAACAAATGTTCTCTTGTAGAGATAGTCGCCCAAGTTTAAAAAGACAACACACACAGTGCTTTGGAACCAAAAAAGTGATATCATGCAAATTGCTAGCTGAAACTGGCCCAGAAGTTCATACATGCGAGAATAGCATACTGCGTGCAGTTATGTGTTTCTCGGTGGAGTTCTGTTTCCTATGTTTTTAAATGAACATTAGAGACACCTTTGCCAAGTGAAGCGGTCATCTGTTTCGTTCAAGCTGCTTCCTGCTCAGGAGTGTTAGCCCTGCAGATGACAGTGACCGCTGCTGCCACCTGACTTCCTGCACACTGTGTCCCTTTATCATCATCCGACCCGTCTCTCTACATTTCTGGGGATTCCTGAGCTCTCCATAAGGACTTCTATATGACCTGTCTTATTTAGAATGTCTTCTGAGAACTCATAAGATCCTAGGGTCTTTACTTCCAGTGTGGCTCATGTCCCTGTCTTCCCCCACTTGTAATTCTATGTTAAAAGCAATGATTTGTAGAAGTGGAACAAAGAGCCCTCCAGAAGCCACAAGAAGAGATGTTTACATGACATTCAATGCGGTCAGACTTTCCCAGTATTGTAGTTGTGAGACTAAGTTGCTCTTGAACAGAATGAACACGCAGTGAGTGGGCATGTGGGGAGTGTGGGGGATGGGGTGAAGGACTAGACAGAGCTTTTCCCTTGTGTTAGTATGTGGTTCCAAATAACAGATACCAACCTATAGATAAGATCTCTTATTTATGATAATTAAAAATATATATTAATATATAAACATAAATAGTTTATCTACTCTACAGAAAAGATTACCAAGCAAAGGCTCTTACTGGCATAGGCTATGATTGGGAAGAAATTCGGTTGCTTCACTAGCCAGTAGGAAGGAGGGCTTCGTTTTGCTTGGGATTGCCTATAGACATTTGTTTGTAGCTGCTCTGCTCTGCTTCCAAGGGTTAGCACTGACCTTATTCACCCTCAGCTAAGCACAGACCATGTTGGTCATCATTCCATCCCAATATAACACAAAACCCAGACAACGTGCTGAAAACAAGTCTATAAATGGAAAAAACCCATCTTCTATTTGTGTTGCTTGTCTTGAGTTCAAAATATGTGTGAAAATTATGACCATGAGGCTCTAAAGGAATGAAAATAATCCAAATGTAAGGAAGTATTTTTGCATACATATACACCTACACACCCTCACATACATGGCATACTGTTTCTTCTTTTCACTTCTTGACACGGCTTCCTAGAGAGGGAACCCTCAACTTCAGTGACAACACAGAGGGACTTTGAGCACTACCTGTTAGACAGAAAGAGCTGCAGGAATAGGTCCTCAACTCACCACCCAGCTCTGAATTCCCTTGATTTCTGGAAGAGTCTTCCATTCTCTCTGAAAGTGCCAGAAGAACCTCAGCAGAAAAGACAAGATCTCCACATCCTATGGTTTTGTTCTCTAAGACAAAAGTTTTCAATCTTGGGTTGTGACCCTTTGGGGTCAAAGGACCCGTTCATAGGGTTCACATATCAGGTATCCTGCATATCAGATATTTACACCACAATTCATAACAGTAGCAAAATTACAGTTATGAAATAGCAATGGGATAATTTTAAGGCTGGGGGTCACCACAACATGAGGAGCTATATATCAAAGGGTTGTAGCATCTGCAAAGCTGAGAACCACAGCTCTGAGATTTGTTCCCTCAACCCCTATGCTTCTGAATCTACCCTTCCATGTGAAGGAACTGAACAGGAATCTCTGTCCTAGTAGATTGTGGCTACATAATGGAGCAGACAATTAATCACTAAGTGTGTTTTCTTTAAGAAATTTGGTATTCATTTGGAAATAGGTGATGTTTGCACAGACTGTCACACAAAACCCAATTTCATAAATGCTCCTGACTAGACCACAAATGAATTTATGTTTTATTTTATCCAATGTCAAGCTGCAATGATTCATAATCCAGTTTTCATGTTAGCGTATACATTACTAAGGTGAACTTTGAGCAAGCCAAATCAGTCCCTTGATTGAAAAAGTACTTAGCATGGTTGAATGCAAAAGAGGTGAGTGGAAATTAGCGTGTGATGTTTCTCTACTCTTTTGTACTAGAATGGCTAATTCTGAGCACAGTTGAATGCATTTTCCCATTATGAATTAAGGGGAAAATCCATAGTAAAGCCATCTCCTTTACTCTAAGAATTAAGTTCATTTTTTTCAAATTGAAGAAAATATGATATACAAATGTATACATAAATGAAAATTAGTAAACTTAATGACCAAAAATAAGATTGTTAGTATAAAGCTAACTGGGTTCTCTCCATCTCCTACCCCTTCCTTCCGCTTTTATATTGCTCTTCACCTCCTTGGTATAACTACCAACACTCCAAAACTCGAGCAGAGGCCATGGAGGACAAGAGATGTGATCTTCTCCACTGCCTCAAGCAGTAAAAACCGGCTACGTCTTGACCATAGCATTCTCATAGAGCAGGACCCTGCCGCTCACATACCAAGCAGGCACTTGGTACATATTTGTGGATGGAGGACTTTGGAGTCTCTTACCCCACTGCAATAATAATCCCTTAGGTTCGGCAAAGGACTGCAATGTTTTCACTAAATTTAGAGATGGAAGAACGTCGATTTGTTTCTCTATTCCCTACTTGTCCTCAACACAAATTCCTGAAGTTTTAAGAAGTAGTAACCGAGGGTGCGGAGGAAATTGCACTTGAGTGTGACGTTCTTTCCAAGGGTGACTGGGAGAGGAACTTAAGATAATAAGCCACTTGGGACCTGTGGGTTTCGGCGGGGATTCTTGGAAGAAATGAGCCATGTGATGTGCCTGGACAAGAGCTGAGCCTAGAACATATGTGAGCATCAGATGAGGATATCATTATCGATGTTATCTTAAGGATTTGGTTATACACTAAGCTGTATATAGGTCACAGCATAATCCTCTTATATAAAATAGACATAGCCCATTACTTTATGGGAAGCCTCATTATGCACACAACTTTATCCTCAGAGTAAGGCCAAAAGACGCGTCATTAATCCCTTAATTCATGAGAAAATGTAGTCCTGTGGATGGGTAAAATCGTGTGTTTACAGGTGTGTGCACATGGGTGAATATATTTGTGTAGTTGGGGGTTAACTCAGGAATCTCCACTGCTCTTTACTGTATTTTTTGAGGGAACATCTCTCACAAACCTGGAACTTATCAATTTAGCTAGACTGGCTGGCCAGTGAGATCCAGGGTCCTCCTGTCTCTACCTCCCGAGAACTATGATTAGAGAGGCTTGCTACAGTGCCTGGCTTTTACATAGATGCTGGGAATTGAACTCAGGTCCTCATGCTTGCCCGAAAAACACCTTGCCATCTGAAACATCTCCCCAGCCCCCAACACTGAGTCTTAAAGGAATCAAGAACTTGACTAAATTTATGAAGCTAATAAATTCAAAACATTAGAATTTTAAAAAAAAATCTTTATGTTGCTTCCCATGACTCTAAAACATTGGCAATAGGACTCTACAAATATTCAGATGTGTGAATTAGCTGAATTCAATCTCACATTCTAAATCTGTTTTTCCATCTGAGAATATGCAAAATATAGCAATTCTGCCCAGAATGTAAATAAACGTTTTTATTTGAGACAGGGCCTCATTCTAGCTCAAGCTGGCCTGAAACTCATCACAGAACTCTTCAAGTCAACTCTGCATTGTTCATGAGGAGTTTCAGTTTCTGGAGCCCTGTCCTGCTGCCCTGCGCCCTTTCCCTCCGCGTTAGTCACCTTCAGTACTGGGACATTTCTACTGAAGAACTAAGGTCCCAGTGGAAAGGTCAGTCTCCAGGGCCTTTTGCCTTGGACCTTTGAGGGCTTGACTCAAGTGCTTTGCAGTGGGGGAAGGCTGGGACTTTTTGTGTCATGGTTTGTCTGGTTTTTCTACTCTCGTCACTGCTCCTTGGCTTCCCCAGCAGACATCTGATGGGAGCGCTGGGTCCCACTCCCTGAATAGTGAGAGACTGCGTAAATGCAGCTGCTCTTTCAGAACTTATGACAGTTTCAGCTTTCAGAAAAACAACAAAAGCCCTCTGAGTTACTTTTGTCTTTCGAATTTGAAGTTCTAGTCAATTGCACAATAAATGACATATATTTAAGGCTGGCCCATCTTTTTTTGTCAATCATAGAAAGTGAACAACTCTTGTCCTATGTTCTATGGAGACATTAACTTCAGATATCTTTTTTCAAGGAAGTAATTACTAATTAAAAGATCCTCTGAACTAGAGTGACAGCTGAAATTAACAGCTTAGAAAGCCTACCAAAACTTACAGGTGAAGGTTACAGAAACTGATGCCGGCTCATCCATGACTGCCTAGCAACTAGTATGCGTTCAATAATGGCAAATGCGCCTACTCCCCCAAGAAACTGCCTTCTGCTGATTTTAATTTAGACACCAGGGGGCGCTCACAGTGCTGTGAGATTTGAGGAGCATCCTCCAGCTCTAACCCAAATGGCCTTTTCGTTTAGTTTATCTTATCAAAACATAGTTACTACCAAGTCCAATTATATTATACAATCTATGCTTAAAACATGCAATTTTCACACACATCAAATTAAACACGGAGGCGATTCTTCTAAAAGATAACAGGGACGTTTAGGAACTCAAAAGCAATCTGAATGATTTGGTGTTATGAAAGCCATAACACCAGCATTTTAAAGGTGGCATAGAGCATGAAAGTGTCAGACGTCCAAGACCTTTCCTCTTGAGAGTCTATAGCCAAGCAAAAATGCAATTATCAAATTAAATGTCAAAACAAGAGACCATTCTTGAAATTTTCTTGAGTTCAAAAGAGATTTTTAAAGGTGGTCTTAAGATGGCTAACTGAATCTGATAATGGCTAGTGGGCAAGTTCTAAAGGCCCTTCTGGGAAAGAGAGTCTGTGATCCGGGAATCCACAGACCTGGAAAAGAGCGTCTGTGATCCGGGAAAAGCCAGGTGCTTTGGTCCCCTTACTCTTTCCTATTCTATCCCATTCTATTCTATTTTCTATTCTATTCGATTCGATTTTCTATTCTATTCTATTTTCTATTCTATTCTCTTTCCTATTCTATTCTATTCTATTCTATTCTATTCTATTCTATTCTATCCCATTCTATTCGATTTTCTATTCTATTCTATTCTGAAACAAAGTTGCCCACCACAGAGACTGTCCCTGGTGGACCAATATCACCATGTTGTGGAGTTGAAACTCTGTAAATGTGACTTGGTCCTTCATTCTGAAGCCCCAGAACTATAGAAAAGAAGGTCATTTGTGTAGACCTGATTCTAGGTCCAGGGTTTCTGCTGGTCTCTTAAGTCACAAGTTTCTTCAGAGTCCTCCAGGAAACCCAAACAACTCTTTGAAATAGTTACAAGGGGAAATGTACTCCAATGGGTCTGTTTGGTGAGAACAGTTTAGACAGGAGAGTCACTCTACAGGGCACTATATCCTCTGTGCACTGCATGCATTTTAATAGCTGTAAACACATGTATTAACAATTTTGTCAAAGCATTCTTGAAGTATTGTGAATTCCGGCATCAAATGCAGAGAAGCTTTAACAGGGAGAGATGGCTTGTTCAAGGTCACACAGCTAACTGCTGGTGAGGGGAGGAGGGGTTGAGGTGGGTGTGGGCAGGGAGAAAAGTCAACACCAACAGCCAGCTTCTTAGTGTTAGCCTTGCAAATGCTGGCACTATTAACAAGCCATTCTGTACTAAATCTATTTCTAAAATAATTTACTACTAAAATTTAGTAACATTTGCTTCTGACATTAGAAAATACTAAAGGGAAAAAAATCTTACTTTTGTAGTCCTCTGGTAACTTCTTGGTTTTAAAGATTCATTTGGAAAACTGAAATGAATGCCATTTTAAATAACTTATATCTTTAATATATTTATTTGTGTGTGTCAGGAGGGTGCGTATGTCTAGTTCAGAAACTGTATGTCAGCGGTCATTCCCAGCCTTCTAGCTTTCCATTTTGCTGAGACAGGTTCTTTCTTAACGGCTGCCCTGTGTACTGCAGGCCAGCTGGCCCAGGGGTCTCGAGTTAATTCTCCTGTCCCAACCTCTTGTTAGTCAACACAGCAAGGACTTGTACCCATTCAAGCAAGACAAAATCAAAATTCTAAACAGAAACTAAATCCAAGAAAACTTGCTTGCCCTTAGACCTAGAGTGGCCCATGTTGAAATGCCACGCACATTTTAAATTTATTTATTTACTTTTTTGGTCAGGTAGAACAGGTAAGGTGGGCTGTAGATGGTAGGACAGCAAGTTTTATTGAGGAGCTGTCATATTTTCCTTGCCATTGAAGACTCACACCAGGATGAGGAGTGACGTATATCAAGAGACATTTCACTGTAGGAAGTTGAAAAGACTAGAATAAAACACTGTAGAAACCGTAGTTGGCACATGAAAATATCACATATAAAGCCTGCTAGACAATGTTTCCAGGAAAACAGCCTGAGCTCAGAGTGAGGCCATGCTAGAAAGACGCCACAGGTGCTACAAACTGGCACACTGTCTACGGGCCAGGTGTGATTGAGCCCTTAACCACAGAGATGTCGCTCTGCCCAAGGTGAAATTTGAAAAGAACATCTCTAATTCACTTCAGAGACATAGACACCCTTCCAAATAAAGAAGGGTCTGAAAAATAAATGTTCTTATTGTTTCTGAACACATTCATTATGAATTAGTGTTTCAAAATTGAAAAGGAATTCCCACAATTTAGAAACAGATAGGTATAAACTAAGGATATTAAAACAAACAAGGAATTATGGAACCTTGTCCACTTGCTACAAACCCATTTCCGTGTTCTGTTTCCCCACACTGAATTATTCTTGAAACTTTCTGCTCATTAAGACAGTCACTTCCAAACTACCGACCTCTTGAGGTTGGTAATGACGTTTGCTGGAGAGAAGGCACCAAGTCTCCAGAATGTAGGCTGATTCAGTCCCTCTGGGGGACCCCTGAAATTGGCCACAAAGTCTGTAAAGTACTACTTACTCTGAAAAATGTATCTACTCATTTTAGTTATTTTGAGTTCCTTCCCATGTGGTCATCAAAACCAGTGCAAACCGGCTTACTCCTCAGCCTTACCCACTCTAAAAAGCCTATCAGATGGACCTGATCCTTGCTCCTGCCAATGTTTGTCTGGCATCATTAATGATTCGCTCACTGTCTAGACTGATTTCATTGTGTCTTTCAATCACATCTTATTCAGAAACAACCCAAAAGGAAGGGTTATCTTTTGCTCTCTTCACGTCGCAAGTCTTTACAGCCGCCACCATGTAAAACTAGTCTTCCCAAGGTTATTAATGACTGTTCTCTCTCATCCATGGAAACTACCTACGTTCTTACTGTTTGTGATGTCTAGAACCTTTTACCACTCCCAATCACAGACCCTTTCTCAAAACCCTCCCATCCTCTGACTTCAATTCCAGGGGCACCTGACTCTCTCACTGCCTCTTAGCTCTGTCTTTATTGAGGCCCCCCCTTCTTCTCCAGAGGTTCTCAACCATAGATGAACCTTGAAATCATCCTTGAACCTCTGGAAACTCCTGCGTCCCTTTTTGAACAGGCTCCTAGAGACAATTCATTTGAGACTGGGCCACTAGAACAGGTATTCCTAAAGCTCCCTGGCTGGTTTAAGTTGAACTGGAATTGAGTACAAGAAGGCCCGTCTCTAGTTGTAGGAGTACCAGTGTCTACCCCTGATCTCCTGATCTGCACCCTACAGTTTGCAGGTTAAGCTCACTGACCCCATGGCATTGACTGCCCCTTCCGCGTCAATCACCCTTGACTCTGACTTGCTGGTACAGTCTTCTGGTCCTCAGACATAGAAATCTAACTCATAGGTATCTAGTGTTGTGTTGTATAAACCTCACACCAGTGGAATACATTGTCTTCCCAGAAAACCTGCTGTTCTACCTCTTTGGGAGTACCTATCACCATTACCCACCCAGTACCCCCAAATCAGAACCTTTAGTGGCATCTTTGATAACTTCTTTTCCCTAGTGTTTACTCATTCAAAAAACTATCAAGTGCTTCTGAATCCATCCTCTGAACATCTCTAGAACTGGTTTTCCCCCAGCACACCTGCCGCTATCCTAGCTAAGGACTAAGTAACCTCTACCACAGGAGGTTTGACCTATAATCGTAATACCACTCTTAGTCTTGAAACATTGACTCCAATGTATTCATCACACTACACTAGACTCCCACGTGTCAAACACGCAATCTGAACACACCACTTCCCAGTTGTAAACCTAACAGGGTAGGTTCAAAGTCACAAGTTGTTCCAGGAATAACCTGATTACCTCTGTAATCTATCACTCTGCCATGCCATCCTGCCAGAGGTACAGTGCTGGCAGAGACCTCCATGCCCAATGCTTGTTCTGACTGGCATATATTTTCTTTCCTATTCTGTGAGAATTTCGTGTACATATGCAATGAAATATAAACAGGTGTACCCGCATTGCCTCTAATTCCTCCTCTCACCACACTTCTTCCTGTCTCTAATAATCTACCAAGTACAATTAACTGCCCATGTGTACAAGGCTTTGGCGCCATTACTGCAGCGTGGGAAGATACCAGTGGCCACACCCTAAGTGGCATATTATTTTTATGATCTTTCTCTAGCTGAGGCTTACTCGGTCCCCACATGGGTCTCAGTTCCTGCTTTGTTCTTGTCCCTAGATCCTTCCCATCAGACTTTCCTACAACAATGAACATATAGGTGGGCAAACTATTGTACAAGGGATGTGTTGCTCCTGTGTCCTTAGATTTGGTCTCTCAATATCACTCAGCTTATGACTACATGAATACAAGAGCCATATGCACAATGGACTAGTAATACCTGGCCCCAGATCATTTGCCAAGGAAAAGTATCTTAGTCATTAGAAATATTAGCCAATGGGCATAGAAGCATGTATCAAAAAGAAATTGATTTAAGAAAGCATCTCTTGTATGCCAGGGATAAATCCTGTTCCCACTGCCAGGAGTCCCGCAAATAGACCAAGCCACACACTATCGCCCATATTCAAAGGGCCTACTTGGGTCCCATGCAGGCTCCCCACAGCGGTCAGATCAAAGTCCATGAGCTCCCGCTAGCTTGGGTCTTTGATGGGGAAGCTCAGCCAATCACATTTGGCTAGGGCGTGGCCTCCTGGAGCCAGGGAAGATAAACTTGGAGATCCATGTGTGCGAGCTCTCTTATTTCTCCCTTTTGCGCGCTGGACCCTGGTTACGTGAGTTCGTTGTTTTCCAATTATTAAACTAAATCTGTTATATTGAACCGGTCTGGTTGATCCTAATTTACCGGTAAACCACGCCCATCATGGGTCAGCTGCCTCCGTGGGTTTCCCCATCATTATCCTGCCTCTCCTCTGCCTTGCTCACATAATCTCTCCTCCCTCTCTTCCACTGGACACCAGGAGCTCAGCCCAGTGCTTGCCTGTGGATCTCTGCATCTGCTTCCTTCAGTTTTTGAGTGAAGGTTCATGTTTATCTTTCTGGGTCTGGTTTGCATCACTCAGGATGAATTTTTTCTACTTCCATCCATTTACCTGCAAATATGTCATTTTTTACTGCTGAGTAATACTCCATTGTATAAATGCACCACATTTTCTTTAACCATTCTTTGGTTGAGGGGCATCTAAGGCTGTTTCCAGGTTCTTACTATTATGAATAATGCTGCTATGAACATAAGTTGAGCAAGTATCCCTGTGGTATGATTGAGCATCCTTTGGGCATATGTCAAAGGATGGTATTGCTGGGTCTTGAGGTAGATTGATTCCCAGTATTCTGAGAAACTGCCATAATGATTTTCAAAGCAGCTGTGCAACTTTACACTCCCACCAGCAGGGGAGGAGTGTTCCCTTACTCCTCCTCTCCAGCATAAGCCGTCATCAGTATTTTTGAACTTAGCCATTCTGACAGGTGTAAGATGGTATCTCAGAGTTGTTTTGAGTTGCATTTCCCAGATGACTAAGGGTGTTTGAGCAGTTCCTTAAATGTATTTCGGTCATTTGAGATTATTCTGTTGAGAGTTCTGTTTAGGTCTGTACCCCATTTTCTCAGCCTTGAAGCAGGGGGGAGGGGCTTGGTCCTGCCTCAACTGGATATGCCAGGCTTAGTTGACGCCCCACGGGAGGTCTTACCCTCTCTTGAGGAATGGATGGGACTGGGAGGGAGGTGGGTAGGAGCATGAGGAGGGGAGGAAAGGAGGAACTGTGGTTGTATGGAAAATGAATTTTAAAGAGAGAGAAAAATAATAAAAAGAAAGCATCTCTCCAATTAGAAGGACATCTCTCCCTTTGAGAGCTCTAGTATGCGAGATTTAGGAACTTCGAATCTTTTAAAATATTAATTGTGCATATGTGGTGGGGGCATGGGTTTAGGTACTCTTGGAGATGAGGCACATTGGCTGTCTCTGGAGCAGGCATCATCAAAAGTGGCTGTAAGCCTCCTGATGTGGATGTTGGAATTAAACTTGGGTCCTCTGCCACAGTGATACACACCTTCAACAGCTAAGTTGTTTGGCCAACCCTAAGCTTCTACCTTTCAACCTCAGTTTATTGATGGCATCCTATACCATGATTTTCTGTGTTCAGGGATGATTTTTCAAAATGAGTAAACTGTATTAATCTTGGTTTCATAATTTTAGACTCACTGTAAACAAAAAAAACCATTGCTCAGAATATATGAAGTTTCAGCAGTTAAGTGTTTTTATTTTAGTATTACTAACTCCTGTCAATCAGGTAGAAATGATGCAATGCTTAGAAACCTGACCTGTTCCCAAGTAGGGTATCAAATACAAACACTGCAGATTTCCTAAGACAATGTTATTTCCAGAAATATATTCAAAACCGGTAACGGTGACCAAGTTGCTGTGGACCGTTGGTCTTCCAGCAAGAGAAACAGAAGCCCAGACAGGAAGCTTAACAGTTCAACAGCCAGAACTCTGCATCTGCAGGGGAAGTGAGGGTCCTACCCACCTGGAGAGCAGACACAGGAGCAGAGGGATTCATGCTGTCAGATAGAAACGTAATGTGTGCTCACATGACATTTCTAACTGAAGGACTGTCATATTACAAAGGTAAAAAGAATGTTAAATCAATTCAAGAGTTATTAAACTATCAATACTACTTCAAGATAGCTCTTTCATGAGGCAATCATAATTTTGTACGGTCTTAGACATCTACTAGGTCAATTACTGAATAAAACTCTCTACGAACATTTCCTGTCCCCCAAAGCCATATGTGGCCAGAGACTAATTTACTAAACTGCATAACTGTGTGATTTTAGATTCTATGACCAGATAAGTCAGTCATTCAGAGCTACAGTATCCTCCTTCTCTAGACACACACAAGATCACACAGAGACACACACACAGGATCACATAGAGAAACACACACAGGCTCTCACACACAGAGAAACACACACAGACACAGGAGGTAGCGGAAAGACTATCTGTGGTAATTATGAAGTATTAAAAATCCAGAGTGTCTTTTGATACCGAAATAAATCTGATAATCATTCATGCCTTGTTATTGTGTTCTGCTTTGCTAAGTATTTGGATTTTAAGCATGGACCATGTTTAAATGTTTAGATTGAGTCATCATTCTTACCACCCTGACTCGGAGCTATCAGAGACCAAATTCATTCAACAGCTCCCAGGAAGGGTACAGAGCTGCTGACAGAGAATGGACATGTGGAAATCACTGTGACCTACTTAGACACAAGCGGATGTAGTCCCAGGGCCTCCTGAGGGGAGACCACATTTTTGTCCATGGGGGGAAGCAGTAAGGGGGTAAGAAACAGCAGCCACCTCTGAGGCAGGCAGGATGCTAGAAGGACACAGAGAACACAGGAAGAAAACACCCTGGGTGCTACATAAGCAACTCCGTCAGCGTTACCTCAGCAGCCAATTTGGTCTGCTGGGGGGCACTGCCAACATCTCCCCTGAACATGCCACATAAATGTGTGTGCCTGCTTGACTTTGATTATGGCTATAGTGAATACAGCATGATATGCAGTAACCTTAGCCACAGGCTAAGGTGGGAGAGCATAGGCGCCTATCTGAACCAGCCATTTGTCTGACATAGTAGAGACTTGGAAACACCTCATGATGGATATTTTGAACCAAACAGCTGGTAGGCACCATTTTACAGGACTGGACACTTTTAGAATCGTGATAAAAAGCAACGGTATTCCAGAGGCAAGCGATTACTTTCTGAGACAGATAGCTCCAATAGCTCTCTATCTTACAACTTTTTTTTTTTGGATGAGCTAAGTGACTTCTTTATCACTTTACTTTATTTCAGTGTTATATTTTTTGCTTATATATCAATTACTTAGGTCATTAGTTGATCCTAGTTACTTATTTTGATAGCATTTTATTGCAGATATCACATATATTTTACATAGAAAATAAATTATTTCTCAATGTCTGATATGTATCAGATATTGAACTAAGTATTTTGGGAAGCAGGATTTGAGACAGGGTCTCACACTATGTAGCTCTGGCGATCCTTGGACTCGTGTATAAATTAGGCTAGTTTAGATCTGAGCTCTCAAAGATCTACCTTCCTCTGCCTCCTGACTGCTAGAATTAAAGGCATATGCTACCATGCCTGGCTAAGTGTTTTTAAACTTTATAATAATCACTCACATCCTAGATAAGATAATTACAATTTATGTAATTGCTAATATAGTAATTCATAATATAACTATATAATATAGTTAAATATAAAAATGCTTTTAAAATTATAAATAGCTCAATCATAGAGGATTTTGTGTGTGTGCATGTAGGTAGCTTTCTGTTTCCTCTCTTTACACAATACATACACACAATGTGTTCCTAAGTAATGGCCCATAGTCTATAAACCTTACAATCTTAAATATGCTTCTGCGCATCAATTGGTTACTTAAACTTTTTTTCTGGACATTCGCATCCATATTTTACCTTACAGATTTAAATTACTTTTGAATTTGTTCTTAATAAACATTTTTCTTGTAGAAGCTGAGACTATTGTTCATAATGTCCCCTGAGAAGTGACTTCAGTCAGTTCCCTTACGAAAATATTTCAATTCTGCCACAGTCGACACTGGAACCAATCAATTGATTAGGACCTTACACTCAATTTTGTCTCTTTCATCTCAGCATTTTTGTGATGGACTCAGTTGTTGAAGATGAGAAATCACTTTGGCTTACCATTGCTAACCCCCTAATCAAGCTGATAACTATCAGACTTGTGCTTTCCTTCATCCATCCATCCCAGAACTTGTAATGTTCCTTATCTACTACTGTGTTTCAATGTCTCTGGAGAACTCTGTGCTCTTTACCGCGGTGGATTTAGGTTTTCCTTAATTGGCAGCTGCCCTCATCTAAAAGCTTATATAATCTATCAGGGCATGATCTTTCCAGTTAAATACAAGCATCCATAAATAGATCCAGTGCCCTCCAGGCAGGATGTAGCTACCACTAGCTGTAATGTCACGGATCTGGAAAGAATGCCAGGACTGGAGACCCTGGGAAGCCTCTGTTAGATCAAGGCTTCATTCTCTCAGGCAACAAAAGTACTCTGCAAAGTCATTCCGAATACACAGCTCTGTGAATGATCTTGTATGCGGCCCCAGTCTACCACTTGGACTAGGGGTTCCTAATGATGCTCTGAGGCCCAGCCCTCCTTCACAAAGAATTAAGGTTCACAATAACTTATTTTCCTGACTAGAATGTTTATATTGTTTCTCTCCCTGTCCCCTTCGTTCCCCTCCCCCTCCCTCATGTGTCTTCCCACCCTCAAGAGCCTTTGTATCTTTCTATCAGCTTCAGCCAAGGCCAATGCACAGACAATTCTGCCTTTCTGTGGGTGCTGAGGTAAAAATGCAAAGGGAGAAACAAAAGAAAACACCACAGATGACTATAGAAGTTAAAGACAAAATAAGGTAATCTTCCAATAGCCCACGTACAGATAAGCATGAAGTCTCAATTATGACCTATAACTCATCATCATAGATGATAGAGCATCCCTATAGACAGCACACCAAACCCTTCCTTTAATCTCATCTTCACTGAAGTTGTACAACTGTACGTAATTTTGAAGGAGGAACCCTTAGCTCTCTGTGCTTGATGCCCATTGCGGAAAGCAGAAACAATGCAGTCATAACCTAGGGTTACTTTGAGGGGGAAACACTGAGCAATATATACAACGCTTAACACTGGGAGCAAGATAGATCTAAATATGATATTAGTTCCCCTTTCTTTTCCCATAGGCCTGTGCGCAGCAAATTTGCTTTTGACTCTGAAACATGAAACTTCTCCCCTCCCCCAGCAGCACACATGTCTCAAGTCGCTGCAAACCTAAATAAAGACAAAAAATGAGGGATAGAGACAGGCCTGCTTCACAGAGGAATCTGAAGGGAGGAAATGTAGTAACTATATGTTAGACCGCCTATATTAATGATTTTAACAGTAGACATGCCATTTTCCCCTCCCTTTCTTTTATGTTATATATTCTACGGGGGAAAAATATGGTATCCGTTTCTTTTTCAGAGAAAGAAAAGCCCTTGGGCTAGATGATAGGATGTAGGATCAATCTAACTTTTCATTCCCGATATGCCCTTTATCCTATATCAAAGTTGAAAAGTCCAAGATCAAGTACAATCCTCAGCAATCCTCCCCCTTGGGCTGGATCCTCTGGCTTTGAAGCAGGTTTTACTCATGGTGGGTGATTAGAGGTGGCTGGCCAGAAGGCATCCTACAAAACTTTCCCTGAAAGAGCTATGCCAGTTACTGAGATCAACTAAACTACAGCCGCAAGCAAGAGAAAGGCAAATATCACCAGAAGCAAGCTGCCACGGGGTTAAAGCTGAAAAGCATGCACTTTAAACTAGAAGAAACTGGCATCATGAGTCTTCCAGGATTTGCCCAGCAATGGGCCCGTGGGAGAGAAAGTTCATTATCTCCTGGTCCAGGACCCAACTCACCCAGCTGGAGTTGCTCGCAGGTCTGACCTGGATTCTTTCCGATCCTGCAACTGTAAATCGCCCCAGGATTGACCACTGAGGCATTGGAGGGCCAGCTGGCAGTGGGTGCCCCTGCGATGAGCCTAAAGCGAGAACCATACAAGTTCGCTCAAATGTGAGCCAGCCTGCCCGCCCACCCTGCCCCGAGTTGCCACAGCTGTGGAAGTGGTGCCCAGGTCCTCTGCCCATCACCATCTCCCAGGACTCAGGACTCCAGGACCAGGTACCCGGAGCACCCTGAGGGCTGCTATCCTAAGTTCCAAGGCTCTCCAGTGAGCCAACTGGCTGGAGCCAGGCTCTCCTCTGATTTCCCAGGAGGGCGGAAAGTTTGATGCAAACAAGGAATCCCAGAGGCGGAGACGCTGCCACATGCCTCTTGGGGAGGGCGCACTCACCAGCGCTTTTNCCCGTGGCTGTGTAGCACCACCGAGTAGCCAAACAGAGTGCCGGAGGGGCCCTGGTACAGCAGCGCGCTCTCTGGGTCCAGGTTGTAGGGGTACCCCGCAGGCACTCCCAGGTACAACAGCATCAAGGCTTCCCAGAGGGCGACCCCTCGGGGCCCGGGTCTGCACCTCGGTTCCGCAGCCATGCACTCTTGGTGGGGAACATTCAACACCAAACGGCCACTGACCAGAGTTGCACAGGATGCGACGGTTGGCCAAGGCGAAGAGCGCCCCAAGAGATGAAGTGCAGCAGCGTGTCCGGTACTGGCAGGCGACAGGGGCGGAGAGAGGGACGCCAGGGGAGGGGAATTGATGGCCACAGGCGGAGCAATTGTGGTGGCCAGGGATGCCTCAGGCCCTGGCCCACGCCCCGTTTCTGTGGCCCGGGGGCTCCTGTGATCTGGGTGGGGTCTTGGGTGTGGTGCAGTGGCTCACAGCCTCGTCTCTCTGATCCCCACCCCCACCCCGCCGCAGCTGTAGGGGGCGCTAGGGGACCTAGATTGCCGGGACTCACAACCTGGCCAGGTTCTGGCAACCCTCAGAGCGTTCAGATGACTTTAGGTTTCTGGGGCTTAGCAAGAATGGCCCAGAGAAGGACACAAATGGGGCAGAGCTTTCCCTTTTGAAAGTTGAGTGGGGTTTGATGGCCAGCCTTGAGGTACTTTATGCAGTGACTGACCTCCATGGCCAGCCTCTGAGACCAACAGCGGTCTCCCCAATTGGGGGACTAGGACTGTGGTGAAACCTCCAGAACTTCCTTTGTCAGTGAAGTGCCCTGTAGCGAGAGAAATTACACAGTTAGCACGAACTAAAAACTGCCCCTACATATATATCCCGAGGCGCCTAGGGAGCATTTTTGTGACAAACGCATATTATGGCTAGTCTCTTCAAAGCTCCCAGGCCTGCACCCTCTTGTGCTGGCTTCCTTCCTCTCCACACTTCCTCTTAAGTAGGGTCTGTATGCATGAGCAAGCCAGGCAATAGCCTGTCCCCAAACTGGCTGGCTAAGGAAATTCTGTGACTTGCCTCACTAAGCAAACTCCTCCCCCTCACCACCTCTTCACTTCTTCATAACCCGTTCCTATGTACAGGGAGCTGTTCCGTTGCCCCAGGACACACCCGCCACCAGAAATGTAGACGCAGCAGAAAACAAGCTCATACTGAACCTCCAAAGCGCTACTGGAGGCCAAAGACACAGCACACCTGAAACATGATGGGCCTCGGCTGAACACACGCCACGTGTGCCCGGTTTCATGCTGGAGAAAGCAGCAAGTGCAGACAGCTGTTGGGAGGAGAGAAGCCGGCCTCCTTGCCACTGCTGCGTGAAAAGACAATTGAAAAAAGAGTGTGCCTGCCTGTCAAACCAACGCACCGCACGCGTGGTTGCTGTTCACTGAATCGGAACCTTTTAGGCAGCAGACAGTACCCGGTCCTGGCAACACCCACCACCAACCTGCAAGGCTGAGGGAGCATCCAGTAAAAGATGGGCCAGATGGTAGGAGAAAAAAAAAAAAGTTCTACAGAGTCTGAATGTTTGGAGACACTTGACAAGGTTGGAAGACAAGGATAGTTGAGTCAGGCTACGTTCACAGGACTGGCCCCTCAGCCAGGTGGAGAAATGTGAACAAAGAGCAGGTACCTCCTGACACCCACAGGCACTGAAAGAGGGGTTCAACTCTGGTCTGAGCTGATAGCTGCCCAGTGGCTAATGGGCAGAACCTGGCTTCTACCATTCTGATTACAATTTACCACGTTTCCCGCTATGACACCCATCCTTCCTTTCCTAAGGATTGAAAACAGTCCATTTGCTAAAAATCCCTCCCAGTGGGAGATATAAGCAATGTTTACCCCTTCTTCTAATGTCCCAGTGACAAAGCCAGGTACGGTTCCGAAGGTTACCCTGGAGAACTGCCTTGGTTAGGATGCCCACTGCTGCGACAGAACACCGTGATCAAAAGGAACCTGGGGAGGGAAGGATTTATTTAGCTTACATATTCTGAATCATACTCCATTGCAGGAAACCAAAACAGGAACTCAAACTGGGCAGGAACCTGGAGGAGACCACGTTACCGGCTTGGTCCTGATGGCTCACTCAGACTGCTTTCCTACAGCACCCAAGAATACAGCCTGGAGTGGAGTGGTGCCCACCAAGGGCTGGACCGCAGCAGAAATGAGGGGTTCTCTCTAGGCCTAGATGGAGTTCCATCCCCAGTCTTCCCAGGCTCCTCTCACCCAGCCCCTCCTCCAGACCAAGTGCAATTAAAGCCCGTGGAGTTTTTTATACCAGGTGGTAAGGAGCCCCTGCTTACTCAGGTGAGCATCTAGGACACGCCCCCTCCCCATGCCTGTTTAAAGAGTCAACAAGTCCAGCTGGGATAATGGTTTCGCAAGCTGGCCAATCTGAATTTCCCAAGATGGTGGTTGCTGGGCTCAGGGTATAGTCACTTTGAAGCCTGTACCCTAAGCAATAAAAAGGTGCTTGACATTGCTTTACAAAGTCCAAAATCAATGCTCTCTCTCCTCAGTGTCACGATCCTTTGCTGGCTCATTTTCTTCCAAGACAAAAGACTGCACAGTCCCAGGGTTTAATTCAGGGGCATTTATCCCCCCNCCCTTCCCTTGTCCTTGTCCTGCCTTTAAAAGACACCTAACATCACAAGTCTTCAGTTAAAGTCCCCAGCCTGGACCTTCCGAGGCCCCTGTCTGACACCTCAGCATGCTTCCCCAGTGTGCTTGCAACTAACCTGGAGATCTATCTTACCCTAACAGAATTGTTCTTCCAGTCAATCTACCCCAGGACAACAACAAAAAGCCAGTTTGACCAGAAATTTGGAAAGGAATCCATGATTCCTTATCATCCCTAACATGAATCCATTAATAACCAAATCCTATAAATTTGATGAATAAATGTCTTCCTCATCTCCACTCCTCCCTCTCTTCCCCTCCCTTCCCCTCCTCCCCTCCCTGCTCCCCAGTCTCTTCCTCCTTCCTTCCCTTCCCCGCTTCTCCCCCCATT
>LOEQ01005828.1:62714-78253 GCA_001685075.1 Bramus lutescens | reverse complement strand
AAGGAAGGAAGGAAGGAAGGAAGGAAGGAAGGAAGGAAGGAGAAGGAATCTGAACTGAGATGCATATCATATATTGTTCCTTTCTGCCAGCATCTCAGAGATGAGAAATTGAATTGTGTAATGAAATCTATTTTGACATTTAGTTATAAGCCATATTAATCCTTTTTATGATGAGATAAAATTTCACAGCTTTCTATTTTTTTATTACCAGAATCAATGAATTGTGTTAAAAATCTTGTCTCTGGACATTGTCACAATACAATGTCGAGGATAGTTTCACATTTTTAACATCAATTAAATGCTTTTTATACCACAAACTAAACTACCTTTAGTGAAGGGTTTTACTCACCTCCTTCCTCCTCCCCTTTTTCTCCCTTCCTCCCTTAATTCCTCCCCTCCATTTCTCTTTTCCAAGAAGTAGAAGAAGGTGCATATGAGTTTCCACAGAAATTCAAGTTTATAATTAACTTAATTAATAATAATAAAGGGGGGTTCAGGAAGAAATTTTCTACCTATATCATTACTGGAACTTGGATTTTAAAAACTCTTCCAATTCTTGATGAAAAATAAGACTCCTGAGTATTCAGATTTTAACATCAAACATTTACTTTAGAAGATTTTCCCAGTAGTTGATCTTTTTTTCATCTCAGACTTACCACCTATGTCTTTAGATGTTTGCAGCCGGCTGAGGGCTTTCTGAGCACGCCACTGATGTGCCATGATTTTGAAGAATGCTATTTGATGCTATAAAATTCATTGCTTTCGAGGCAGGCTCGATTCCATAGGGGAAGGAGCAATTTCATGGTGTCTGGAGGTTGATTCCTAAGCTGAACATTTTTACCGCAGGACTTCCTGTCACAACAATGACACTCAGAACTTTCTAGAACCACCTAGGACAACCTTCTAGACTTAGAAGATATGCTAACTGTCCTCTGCTTCATTATGATACCACCCCCCCCATGTCATTAACCTTTCAAAACCGGTATTGCTACCAAACACATATAACTCCACAGCACATGCCTGAACCCCACATAAAGACAGAAAAGAGGAAGAAACTCTATTGTCTTGGATCATAAATAAGACCCCACTCCAGGAAGCTTTCCTAGAAAAGTGCTGATGTCGTGACTGACACCCCATAGAGTAGCTTACTTATTCTCTTGAGTGGATCCTTTTTGTTGTGCATTCCAGGCTCTGTAGCAATCCTTTGCTTTAGCACACCTTCGAGTTCTTTCTCTGACAGTGATAGGAACCTGGCTGGAAACACTGTAGAGGTCTCCCTGACAGCTCCCTGCTCTCCTCAGCCATGTTTTCCTTTCCTTTTCCCGTCATGGGATCCTGGAAACTAGCTCTACGACCCAGGTTATTTCCCAGTTGGGAGTCCTGCTGTCATACAAGTCAGGGGGATGTAGGTGCTATCCTGTCCTATCTATGTAAATGCAGCACATTAGCATTTGGAAAGTAAATCAGCACAGAGATGCTCAGACACATCTGTCCACCAGAAACCAGCTGGACAGACATCCTCTTCTATTTCACCGTTTCCATCTGGTTTTGGTTGAAGACAGAGCTGGATAGAATCTCTTCCTTTCTATCAGGAATAAAGCTAGACACTTGATTGACATATCCCAGCTGGCTTTTTGAGAAGCCTTTTGGACACCTGACTTGTGGAGCAGTGTTGGATACCAAGCAGGAGAAGGGATAATAATAGGAATGGGATTTCAGAGTAGAGTTGGGCCAACCTTGACTTTCATACGTCAGGTAATGTCAGAGTCTTTTCGGGAAGGACGGATACGGGGATGGGTGGCTTCCAGGAAGGTGGCTAACCGATGCCTGTAGGAAGCTCTCAAAGAGGAATCGTTTTCACTGCTCTTGCGCTGGTTTAGGTGGCCTCCTTTTATCATTTCAGTCTCGTTCTTGTCTCCTTTGTGAGTTCTGCACACAGCTGTTGGGGTGCACATTCAGAAGCGTAATTCACATAATGCTGCTCTCCTGCCCGAGCCCTTTCAATGCTTTGCCCCGGTGTTTAGCTACATTCTACCCCCTTGGTCGCTAGTAAAAGGGTCTGTGAATTTTCATGAATTCCTCTCAGGCTTTGTTTGTTTCATTCTAGTCCTAGCTTCTTTGTGCTTCTACTCCACACACATACGCTTGGCAAATGTGGTCTGCTTTCATGTCCAAATACAATTTCCTGTAACATACTTTGTGCTTTATTTTGTACCCATTTCTACTTAAATATCAAAGCACAAACTGACCTTGTCCTTGAGTGTTCAGCACCCACAATAGAGTCTTACAACGTGGACCTGAAGATACTTTTGGAAGGAATAAATGAGAGCTACAAAGCTACTGATTAAAAATGTTTTACTTGTAACAAACATTAGTATATATATATATAATATATACGTATATACATATATACAAATACAAACACACACACACACATACATACATACATACATACATACATATATATATATATGTATATATATATATATATATGAAGAGTTCTACTATGGAACCCTGAATAGCAAAGACTTCCTTGGGACTTTTTTTCTCATCTAAACCTGAGAATGAGGCTGAGTTTATTGTTAACAAGCAAATCAAAAAATGGAGGTCCACACTTCTTTTCGAAATCCTGCGCCTCCAGTCCTGTTCACGTCAGACTCCACCTGAAGCCCTTGCTCACACCTGTACTGTTTACTGAGAACAAGAACATGTGAGGGTTGGACTCAGAGACATTTTCTGCATCAGGACAAATAAGAAATGTCCTACATGGCCTTAGGAACAGGAGACTGGGCCTGAAATTATCCCCCATATTGAGATGGGCAGACACCGAGTTATAAGCAGTAACGCCTTCCAACTCTTGGATTTTGAATTCCAATATTACATTCCTCCAAAAAATATTCCTTAGAAAACATCTTCTAAGACATTAAAATTCAAGCCTAGATTATTCGTTTGCCAGACAATTGTCTGGGCTGTGCATTGTTTTAAATATAAAAAACCCAAGCTATTTTTCTTATGTGCATTGAAAGCAGGTGATAAAGTCAGATCTTAACTCGTAGTTTGATTTCTCTACTGCTTTTAAGGCTTACTAATCCATCATCCCTTGTCTCTCGTTCTATATATCAAAGTAAGGGGGTACGATTACAGCAGAAGTTAGTTTAGAAACCTGGAACAAATTGCAAACACCCACTTTTAATGTAAAGCCTTCTTTTCAAGCTGCTAAACATTGATTCAAATTAATACATGAGCTTAGTTTTCAGAAGGTTTTGTAGTTGTTTCAGGAATCTGATGATAGATGTTCTAGTAAAATCTGCACTATGAAGAATGCTACACAGGGCCTGGGAAATAGCTCAACTGGTAAAGCTCTTGCTTTGCAAGCACAAGGGCTCAAATTCAATCCCAAGTAAAAATCCAGGAGCCCTGGGGAAGCAGAAGTGGAGCATCCCCTGGCTCATGGGCCGGTCACCACACTTGCCGAGTTATGGTTCGGTGATAGACTCCATCTTAGAAACAAACCAACAAAAACCCTTGAACGATATCCGAGGAATGACATCTGAGATTATTCTCTGGCTTCTATATAATTATGGACAAATGCGCAGGTTTACACACACACACACAGACACACACACACACACATGCACGCACGCACACAAATGTTTTATGCACAGTCCCCACCCAGGACACATCACTTTCCTTTTTGGGCAGGAGTTCTAGTCTCTTCTCTGCAGGCTTCCCCTTCTTTACCTCCTCGCGGGGAAGTCACGAGAGTACCCGCTCAGCTCCAGTGTCTTCTGCTCCTTGACTTCCCCCTCTTGAGTCTTGCTGCATTGACCTTTGGCATAAAAGGCTCTGGTCAGCCTTTGACCTTTCTTCTTATCAGCCCTTATTTTCCCCAGAGTCTCAACCCCAATACAAGGACTTGGAGGAGCTCACAGAACCCCTAGGGCCTGACTAGAATATTTTACAATGCTAGCCTTTTCTCTTGTGCATGAAAATAACCTTTACCTGTGAATTGTCAGGCTGGATCCCAGGGCAGACTTCCTTTTTAAAATAGGAAGGGAGCAGAAAGGGATCTAGGCTCTTCAAATAGACTATGGAATTATTTCCAATTTAAACTGAAAAACAGACTTAATTATTGTTCCAAATATCCTTGGACTAAATAAATGATTAACAATTGCTACCTGCTCTTTATAACTGAATTTATGTTAACCAAGGCGACTGACTTAGGAAAGGTCTCATGAACTTGAGTGAGACCTTAGCCAGTCCCTCTCAGCTTAGCCAGTCTTTAAGAGAACAGAAATGATGTGTCTGCCCAGACACTGTCGTCTCAGCCTCCTCACTCTCTGTAACCCACATCATGGTCCTCTTCCAGAACTGGAAACTATTCTTAAGTGAGAGATGAAATATTTCACTAGGTCATGGTCGGCTTATAAAGAAACATGGTGCATGGCATTGAATATATTAGTATTTTGGTTATAATTCCAGTAGTACTGTTTTATGAAGTTTTAGTTACAGTTCTATATAAATAAATGGTGTGTGTGTGTGTGTGCGTGTGTGTGTGTGTTGGGCTGTGATGTAAAATGTGTTACTATTTAAAATAAGGTTTGAAAACCTTATTTTACCTTGGTCTCTCACGTCTTTGTGGAAACTTGACGGCTCCTCTTTATGGATGTTACCTACTACTTCACAGTCACGGAGTCGGCTAACTTAGCCTTTACAAAGCTCCAAAGTCCAGAAGAGTGAGCCACACATTTCTACACTGTCAGAGCCAGGAACATCTTTGCACATAATTATTGATTTCCTCCTGATTCTATAAAAAAAGTTCCCCAAGTTGCACTGTTTCTACGGGCCACATAAGAATACTGCCATTGGAAAGTAAAGAGGTCACCCTGTAGTGTGAATTTGCCTGAGGTCGCTAACCACATCATAGCAGATGGGTCAACCAAATGGCTTGCAGATTCTTAACCAGAGACAAATCTAGGCTGTTGTTTCTCAAGGTCCTTGCAGATCCTTTCCAGGAAGGTGTCAAAGCACACGTCAACATGCAAGAGGCAGGTTCTTTACTGCGTTAGAAGGAGAAGCTTGGTTTGTCTGGAGCATGTCTGAATTTGGAAGGAGAAACAGGTTAGAAACAAAGTGTTCATTCTAAATTTTAAAATAATTGCATTTGGTAGTGTAAAATAATTTATACAGTGCCTTTGGATTCTTGATATTCTATTACAGCATGGTGTTGTTAACACCCTAGAGGCAGAGCCTGAGAGCTAAATGCATTATTAATTGTTTTATAGATACTAAAATCTACAAAACATTCAACACACCAAAAACATAGACCAAGGGAAATGAGACTCTCCTGACTGGGTGCTGCGGTTCCAAAGCCTGACACAGTAGTTCATCTTGTGAATGAACATATCCAGACCCTGAACTAATGACCTGCACCGTTACCCATGATGCAATGCAGAGAAAAGCTGAATGCACACAACAAGACAATAAGCAGAGGAAGACATTTGTATCTATGAAAAAAATGGTTTAACTTTTCAAGTCTCACATATTCTCTTAAGAAATCAGTCCTCCGAGGGTAATCTTTGATCTCATTCATTTATTCAAAGTTATCAACCTTAATAAAGAAAGATGACACACTCACAGTGGATCGTAAGACTTGGTTGTGATTTTACTATATCCAAGGCAAGACCCTTAGTACTTGGAGGAAGAGCACACTGGTACATTATTGAAAAGATGATCAAACAACTTTACCTCTTCCCTGTGTGACAGAATTGGGCAGCATCTTTCTGATGGCCTGTAGGTTGCAGGTCACATGCAAATGTCACTGCAAAACAGACTCGTTTGTGCTAAGACATTTAGTGTCTGTAAACACAGAAAATATTTGAAAATAAGACAAAATATACCAAAACATCCAAGGAAAAATGGAGTGTATTTTTCAGGCTTCTCTAATACAAAATCGATGATTATTCAAATTGATCCTAAAAAGTAGTTTGGCTTTACATAAGGGGGGGGTTGGGTAGGGGGAGGAAAGCTGGTTGTCACATGGATGGCATAGGCTTAGCTCTGGCACTCAGTTCCCAACAAGCAACAGTGACCCTGCTCTTCTCAACTAGCCCGCACAGGAAACTGTGTGCTCTCTCTTCTTCTAATGACATAACTCTCTGGACAGCAACCCTGGGTCCTGCTGGATTATACGATGGATTCTTCTAGCTTTTTAGAGAACAGTTTCCTTCTAACAAATTTGGATCATGTGTAGTTTTTAGTGTTTTGCCACATACTTTCTTTATAGCGCACCAAGGATTATTTATTGTTTGTGCCTATAGATCGTTAAATTGGTGGTTATTAATGTGGGTGTGTGGAAGGGAAGGGATTGCCAAGTGCTGGTTGTGATTTGGATTTGTTTTATTAAACTTGCTTCTGCAAAAGTCTGTTCAGCTCCTCAGCCCAGTTTGTGATTAGTTTGTTTGTTAGTGTTTTTGAGTTCTTTGTATATTCTAGGTATCAATCCTTTGTCGGGTATATAGCTGGCAAAGATGCTCTTCTAGCCTACAGGCTGCCTCTTCACTTGCTTAACTGTTTCTTTCGCTGTAAAGGTGTATGGGTGTGTGCGTGTGTGTGTGCGCGTGAGAGAGAGAGAGAGAGAAAGAGAGGGGGGAGAAGGAGAGAGGGAGAGAGGGAGAGAGACTTGGGGTTGAACCTAGGGCCTTGGCTATGCTAGGCCAGTGCTCTACAGCTGAGCCATATCCCAGCCCTCAGGAAGCTCTCGTGTTATATGGGGCCCTGTTTGTCACTATTTGTCTTATTTCCTGAGCAACTGAGTCCTAAGCAGAAGGTATGCACTTATTCCCATGTTTTGTGGCATCTTCTCCCTATGTGTGTATTGCCCCAGTACTGGGTGTGAGAGAGCTGCCCCCCCCCCGTGACTTTTGACACTTTTGGTGAAGTGACGCAGCTGCACTGGCTTATGTTTGGGTCTTCTGGTCCGTTCCATTGATTTACACGCCTGTTTTGTGCTAGCACCACGCTGTTTTTATTTCCATTACTCTGCAGTGTCACTCAATATCTTGAAATGAGCGATAGCGATACTTCCCACATCGTTTCTGGTCAGGGTTGATTCAGCTAGCTGGTCTTTTTTGTGTTCCTCGGCGAATGAGTTTAAGATTGTTTTCCTTATTTCTGTGAAGAATGATATTAGTGTTTTGATAGGAATTGTATTACATCGAGTGCCCCACACTGAAAGAAATCTTGTGATATAGACTGACCACATCCTAAGATGTTCAGTTTTATAAAGGGGAAAGCTGAGGTATATAAAGTTCCCAAGCTCAAGATTAATCACCATGTGGCTTTTCCAGCTCTACACACAACACTGAAAGACAGAAAATCTGTTACTTTTTACTTTTATATTATTTCCTTTGCAGCCAGATCCCTTATTATTTCTGAGTCACATTTACTTAATATATTAATAATAATGAATTTAACAGTTTAATATGACCTAAATGGCTAAAAATGAATTTTATTAATGACTATTAACATTAGAAAATAATCAGAATCCACTACTTGCAAGTCACATATTTTTTCCGTACAGAAAACTCATTTAAACAGTCATTTGCAGGAAAATGTGCCACGATAGTCTCCCAAGTAACCCAAGTCATTAGTTCCTAGAAGTGAAAAAACAAATATTTGAAAAGCTGGTAAATTATATTTTAGATTACTTGACGAAAGAAGAGAATGGCTTGCACAAACAATTTATCAGAGAAGGTTCTCACTGCATACCAAACTATGAGAAAATATTGTAAAAATGGGATCTGCCACTGGTGTTAGCAAGATCTTGTAAGATAAAAAGCAAAACTCGCTGCTGAACTAGCAAATAAAAATCAATTATGGCATGAAACGAAATCTGAACCCACGCACCCCCACTTCTAGTACTTTTCACACAGCTGTTGCTTTGAAGGTTTTTAAAACTCGGGCTCCACAAGATCTCATTGAGAAACACTCATACCCCACCCCATTTTTAAAAGCTAAGGCAGCTACGCCATGTATTCGTGCACTTTTGCTTGTAGCTTTTGGAATTTGCCGTCGAGCATCAAATGGATTGATGGATCTGGCCCGGTTTTCCTCACAGAGATCCTGGCAGGGATAATGCTTTGAAAGGTCTTCAACCATCTCAGTGAAGGCTATAGATAGCAGAAAAGCACTTATTTATCCTCTGGAGGGCCATTGTCTCTGGAATTTCTTTCATCTGACAAGATCCAGGCTTATGCAGCCAGATTGACTGCAAGACGTTGTCACAACATACCCGTGACATCTTTGTCTCCCTTTGGCTGTTACCGCAGTGAGGTAAATGCCATCCTTGATTACCTCTTTCTAAACCCTAAGTCTGCAAGGACCTCCACAGCTGGCATTTCCTACCAGGATGGTCGAGTCTGGGTTTTCATTATCTTCATACTTCAAAGTTCGTTCATGGTACATGTGTAATACAAAAAGTTTATGAGTTATGTGATGATGGTTGACGTCTGATTCTTTTAAGTATTTCTATCAATCCAAAGGACTCTTTGGAGATATATATATATATATATATCATATTTTCAATATCTATTATTTATATAACTATATATAAATAATTCCCCTTTAAGAATACAATGCAACATGTAATTAATAAGCTCCTAGTGTGAGGTTATTAGTTAATATGTACATTTTGTAGTTAGAGTAATATGCAGATGTGCAGACAGCTTGATTCTCACTGAGCTAAGGACCTATTGGGAGAGAATGTAGTAATCTAAGTTTATTTTTAAACCATGAAGATGTTTAGAGTTTGGACTGAATTATTTTTATATTGTATCAAGATTCTGAAACTAAACAAGATTTTTTTTCTACAACAAGAAAATTCACATCTATACAAAATAATTGTCCAAACAGACCTTTGTCCATGCTGAGAAATGAGTCTGTTTCCTTTCCTGACTGCTAAGGAGCTCTATTTGCCCAGTACCCATGCTTGAAAGGGTGAGACCAGCTGATTAGCAGAGACAGCTGTGGCAGTGGTCCTAGCAGCACCGGGCCTGGGCATGCTGCCAAATGGTTCAAGCAGCTTCCTCCAATGTCAATCAGGCAGGCCTCAGCATTCCAGTGATTCTCCTGTCTCAGCTTCCCAAGTGCTGGGATTACAGGCACATAGGGGCTACCACACTGGGTTCCTACTGTGAATTTGCAAATGAAGTTTTTCAATCTTCCTGTCTTAGTTTTCCAGAATTTCCCAAACAAAGTATTCAAAACTGGCATGTAAAACAACTGAAAGTTATTCTTCCACAGCTCTGAAGGTAGAATTCAGAAATTAAGGTGTAAGCCTGGTCCTGTTCCCTCTTGGTCTCTGAACAAAATCCTTCTTTACGTCCTTGTTTCTGGAAGCAGCAGCTGGAACTCAGTATTCAGTGGCTGTGTCAACCATTCTCTGCCTTTGTCATTGTATGGTGTCACGTCCGGGTCGGTCTGTGACTTTGTCTAATCTGACTAAGGACGCAAAGACCTTTTTCTCAAATGAAGTCCCACTCAGGGTAGGGAATAGGAAGTAAGCACACCTTGCAGGAGATGGCAGCTCACCCACAATGGACCTCTTTGGGAATCATCACTTCCCTCCACCCTATTTTGAAGGTCCAAAGCCCTTCCTAAATCCTCAGATTTCCCGTTGAGGACGACACTGGGTTTTACAAAGTCAGGTATTGAGAGGGCAGTGTGGCACAGTGGCAAAGCGGTCGACTTCTGTTTTCAAGGTTTCTGTGTGGGTTTCACCTCTAACACTGCAAATGAAAAACAAGAGCTATGAGGAAAACTAATTTCCAAGCCTGAGCAAGTCCGTGGAATATGTTTCATGTGTGCTCTCCTTTCTGCTCTGGTTTAACACATATGCAGGTGTTCTGACATCTATGATTTGACTTATCTCATCCTCCTATTATGGCCTACAACAGAGCTGCTTCATTCTGCCTTGGAAGTTGATACACAGTTTCTATGGAAACAAGAACCGTGGATCTGGTTAGATGAAGTGTGCATGTCTCATGAACACAGCTTTGCCATTCCACATGCCATGGTTTTCCTCATGAGTCTTCTCTAGGCATTACTGACCACGATTTGCATAGCAGCCTAGCAGTGATGAGATGGTCTTGGCGGGTGTCTAAGGTGTATCTCTACCTTGTTGTAAGGGGATGTTCAGTGGCTCCTGTTGGGGTTTCGCTATCCCTGCAAATGGGGAGCTAACTGACTTCAGCTGGACGAGTGCAAGAACAAGTCTTTGCCACCCTTAGTTATCTACAGGACTCTCTATAAAGAAGCTCAGAAAACTCAAGACAGGAAAACACTACAGGAAGGTTCTCTGGAGAAAGATGCTATAGAATAGTGGCTCAACCTTCCTAACACTGTGGCCCTTTAACAGAGTTGCTCATTACTGTGGCGACTCCCAACCATAAACTTATTTTCTTGCTACTCTGTAACTGTAATTCTGCTGCTGTTATGAAATATAATATAAATATCTGATATGCAGGATATTTGATATGTGCCCGCTGTGGGGGTTGCAACCCATAGGTTGAGAACCATTGTCACAGAGGGTCTGAAAGGTTCATCTTTGCTGTTCCAGGTAACGTATGAGGATCTTCAAGGAAGCCATACAGGCTTTCCTATGTGACTCCAGAGCTTTCAAGCATGGGCTACATTAGACATAAGATGCTAAGGCAGGTGGTTGACTGAAATGACTTGTGATGACAGAGAAGGGTTTTGCTCTTATAGTAACGCCATGGCCTGCTGGGGCTAAATGGAGAACCCATGAGAGAAACGCAGAGAATCTGCCCGAGTCCTGGATGAGAAGGCTGCTATGCATGTTGGGTGCGGGGATGTCAGAAAGGTCTCTGCAAAAATTCTGCATATATCTATCTGCCTAGATATGCGAGGGCTAAAGGACAAAGGACAGAGAGCCAGCTAGAGATGCTGAGACATACAGAAGTCTTTGGTGGTAAGGAGTCTCCAAGGTGCCTTCCGGAAGTGCCCACAAAGCAAAGAGCCCTTTCAACTTGAAAGGACATTGACCCTCTGGCAGGAGGTCCCACAAAGACAGCTTCAAATTGCCGAGAAGGATGCATACCCGGTTACTTTCTTATTTGTAAATGTCTTTATTGGACTTTTTACATGTAGTAGGTATTCTTGTGTTAGGTCATGGTTAAATTCTTATGAATGTAGAGTCTGAAAAAGTCATAATGCTGTATCATGGGTGTATACACAAGCCATCAACTCTTCGACGAGAGGAACATTTTGTTGTGTATTTAAAGCAACCTATCAATTAAGAAATGCTGATTCAATGATGCCACCCCTAGACAGGTGGCCCTGACTTATATGAGAATGCAAACTGAGCAATCCATGAGGAGCAAGCCATTAAGGAGCAATCTCCTGTGGTCTCTACTTAAGTTCTTGTCCCGAGTTCCGGTCCTGACTTCCCTTCCTGATGGACTGTGATGCAGAACTTGAAGCAGAAATAAACCCTTTCCTCTCCAAGGAGCTTGGGGCTATGGTATTTCATTGCAGAAACAGAAACTGAAGCTAGGAAACCAGCAATCTCAAAGGAATATAAGTTTCAAAATTCAGGGGCCATCAGGCAGAAATGTGACCTTCTCTATTGTGAAATAAAGCTCTGAAATTCATTGGCCAAAAGAAAAATGAAAAGTAGTGGGTATTTGGGTTTGTCTGACTTGCTCTTCATTGAGCCATCTCACCAGGAAGGGGTCATATGTACCTGATGTAGCATATACCTCTGTCTGTCCAATACCAGTATCCGTCTCTCCTAGGAACCAGCGTTTACGCATCGGCTCACACTAAGAATCCAGGCCTTTGAGCGCTGCTCTCAGAATCCGAGCCAGGCCACATGCTCTGGGATTACTAAGAATTACTGCTTCTTGAACAGCCATGGTGATATTTCTGTCCCATCCTCCATTCCATCCTTTAGAAGAGCGTTTGTCCTGAGATGCTATGACCTCACTGTAGCCTTTCAATTTCTTTATAATTTTTCCTCTAAATGATTTCCTCTTTCCAACTTCCCTATTCTAGTAAATGGCAGCGGTGTTTCCCTTGGTTACCAAGGACCACAACCACAGCCATTTTCCCATTTCCCCTTCTAGGGCACCTTTCCAGCCCATGCTCTGCTTGTCGTATTTTCCCGACAGCCCCCACTCCCCAGCCTTCTTTTCAGTCTTATAAAATTCCACTCGTTGCCTGAGTTTGCTATTTTCCCAACCTCAAGTCCTTTTCTCTTTCCATTTACCTTGCACACAGAAGGCAAACTGCTCGCTCTCTCTCAAGCAACTTCTGCCCATCACTCTGTTGTTCATGGACATTTTGCTGCTCACCGCTACCCCCAGAACAAGCGTAAAACTCCAGGCAGTGTTGCGACGGGATCAGTACATGATGCAGGCAGCCACCCGAGCCTTGCCTGTTATGCACTTTGCTCCTACTCTGTAAAGTGCCTCCCTATTCTCAGGTGATTTCACGCACTCATTTGAAAAGGTTTGCAACATTGCGAGATGTCAGGGACACAACCATGAAAATGAAAACTACCATCCTTGAGCACACAACGCTTAAGAGCCCAGAAAGGCTTACGAACAAACATGTTTTACAGTAAGGAATGGAAACCACAACAGGACAGGAATAAGACCAAGGCTGGAATGATGAAAAGAAACTCCTCAAAGGAAATGACGTTCCTCCTGAGAACTGAAGGCTAAGTGAAGAAGAAGGGGCTGGCCAAGCACCAAGTCGAGAGTGAAGACGACAGGCCCATGGGTGATAATGAACTTGTCTGCTTTATGTAATTAGAATAAATTTTGCTCCGCAGGAATGGAGTAGGCCGATGCCTAACAGAGGACAGGGCAGAACCTGGGAATCAGGATGAAGAATTTGGATTTTGAAAAGGCAGAAGAGGCTGAGCCAAATTAAAGTGGTATGAACAATCTTTATGGAAATGTAAAGATTTTATAATTCTCTCTTTAAGAAAATTAACAAGGAGTTTGAATGGGAGCATCCTTCATGGATAACCAATGGTCCTCCCAGAAGCCTAAGGTTATTAGATGAAAATCCTAGTACCTAGTACCAAGTGTGTGATAACTTCCTAGGTGCTGTTGCTCAGGTAGCCCCAGAGGCTCCTGAACAGTACAGGCTATTGATTGCCAAGGCCTTTGCTTGTCCAGCAGAATCAGATGGGCAGACACTAGGGTTGTTGGATACACCATGTACGTGGATTGCAGGACATTAAGAAATCAAGACAGATCTGAGCCCAAAGTTTCCACCATGGCAGTTAGCTTTCATAGGACCTGGAGGTGCTTCGTAAACTGCCGAGGTGGAAGAGTCCTCAATGGCTCTACACATCTGTGGAGCCCAAAAGCTACAAAAATGATCTGTTTGACAGGATATGTACACTGATGTAGTAGCGGGATGATTATCATGGGGGTAAATGATTGGTTTGGGGGCCCATTCCACAAGAAGAAACTTATCCCTTGGACTAAACTTAGTCAAGAATCTGTGACTCAAAAGTCAAAGACCCAGGGGAAAAACTAATGTGCTGTTTTGCTCAATGGATGTATAAAACTTCTTCCCATGTGCTTATGTTTATACCTATAGACTAGCACTGCTCTTAAATGTCATCAAAGAAGCTTCCGTTTGCAGTGTGCCAAACAACCGGCCAAAGTGCAGAAATTAAGTGACTGTGGAATCTGGGCTCTAAACATCTGTATCACTTTCCCAAGGCTTAGGAAACATATTAGAGGAGGAAGACAAAAATATAAAGCCTGAAGTTGGAGAAAATTGTGCAAACGAGTATTTTCCGGGCACGTCACAGCCATCGCACTCATGAGCTCACTGTCACTATGGTTACCTGCACAAGACCTGAGTGAGACCAGGCCCAACACTGTTTCATCATGGATGGAGGAGGAGCCCATGAAAAATCTGCCTCTTACTCTGGGACTGTGGGCAATGAGTGGATACAGAGGGGGGATTGTCGTTTTCTTTAGTGCTATAATCTTTAATAAGATGCCCATGTTCCAGTAAAATAACCCCCTCGTCACACTTGCGCAAGCAACTATAATTAAATGCAGGTTAGAAAAAACAGGTAGGAGGGGCTTTGATAGGGAGAGGAGGAGTTTTAGCAGGGGAGACAGGGAAATAAGAAAGGGATATCGGGTAGGAGGGGCGTACAATGACCTAACTTCGGGGTATGAACCATCATTCATGTCTCTCACGAGAATCTTTTCTGTTGTGTGGCAGGAGCAGAGCTAAATCATAGACAGTTTCACAACAGTGTGAAACTGATGGCAAAGGTGCAAAGGTCATTGGACATAAGACTTGTCACGTGGGATGGTTGCCATCGTTCAGGCGATGTCTTCTGTGCAAACTCTGAATGCAACTGTTTCTCAGTGCGCATTGTTTATAATTGATACCTCACAGGACACATAACCTGAGGTATATCCTGAATACATTGTCCTCTTCACACACAAAAGGCTACTCTTTTGTCTAATACTGAACCACATGGCTTTGACTCCTTCCTCTATTTAGACATATTAACCAGAAATGGTTTTTTTCTAAAGGGGAAAACAGGTGGGGTTTCTTGAACTAGTCAGGCTTCCCAGGGAAGTTCTCCCTTGGTTTTCTAATTATACATCACAGAAGGAAGGCCTGGATTGCATTTTTACTTTCTCACGGCTACAAGAGTTACACGAGTTTGTTTGGTTTTTTTTTTCCTTTGTGCAAGCCAATATTTGACAATTGCTAAGTATTTTCTTTACCCAGGAATTTATTTTGAGCACAACACAGTTGCATCCACTATCTTTGCTTGGATTTTGAGGAATTGGCATGCACTCATAACACTGAACAAGAACAGTAAATGATTTAAAAACAGAAGATGCACAAATTACTCCCTTGGAAGCACTTAAGCTTTGACAGAGAATGCAATAGAAGTGGTTGTTATGTAAAGAGCTTTAACGTAATTTTAAAAACTTTCATTTTTATTCCCTTTAAATATATTTAGCTCTTTGGTAGGCTATCCTCAGAACACATTTTGAGAATCCAATATTGTGTCTCAAGCTCTCAAGTTCTGATTCTTTCTAATGCAAATATAATAGTTTATTGCACAAATAATATTGTTTAACATTAAAATTTTATAGGCATATGATATTAATATATATGTTCTCTGTGTATGTGTACATACGTAGGTATGGGTATTTGTGGGAAAGCCATGATGGAGTCTATTAGTCTGAATGCATTTTCTTGCTCAGTTCATCTATGACTAGTGAGTGACCAGGGTGGTAGCAACATTACACATTACAGACTAAGTTTCTAGCTAGCAATACAGATGGAGTGCATCCTGCTGGCAAAGATATTGAGATGAATTAACACGAACTTGGCCTTATTAATTCATGATATGAATGGACTGGAATGAGTATTCAGTAATTTGCAAAGTATTTATGGAAAGCCTGTAGTGAAATGGGGAGCGGGCCTGGCCTGCTTTTTGTCCAGCCGGCTCCCGC
>LOEQ01005828.1:34757-45788 GCA_001685075.1 Bramus lutescens | reverse complement strand
AGGTTCTCTGGGATTGTGATTTGTGGGCTGGTTTTCTTCGCTTTATGTTTAAAAAACACTTACAAGTGAGCACATGTGACAATTGTCTTTCTGGCTCTGGGTTACCCCACTCAAAATGATGTTTTCTAGCTCCATCCATTTGCCTGAAAAATTCAAGATGTCATTATTTTTTCAACTGTGTAGTACTCTATTGTGTAAATGTTCCACATTTTCCTTATCCATTCTTCAGTCGAGGGGCATTTAGGTCGTTTCCAGGTTCTGGCTATGACAAACAACGTTGCCACGCACATAGTTGAGCACATGTCCTTTAAATATAAGGACACTCAATCGCGCAGCTCTTTGGTGAGCTAATTCCGTGTTCCATAGACATCTGTCCAGGAGAAGAACTTCCGAGCCATGTGCCACTTTCTACATTTCAGGCTTGAGGACCTTCTCTATTTTCTTGCAGAGTGGCCATAGTAGTTTCTATTCTCCCTATCATCTCTGGGCTTTCCTACCCCCACGTCCCCACTCTCACTGGGTGGCTTTGTCTTCTTACCAAGGGTGGTTCTAAATGGAGTAAGGTGAGAACTCATTACAGTTTGTGTTTGCATTTCCCTCAGGACAGCTGATGTGGGGCACTTTTGCATATAACCTATGGGGTGTTGTACTTCTTTTTAAGAAATGTCTAGTAGGTCATTTTGCCCACTTGGAATCACATTTGCATTTTTGCTATTGTGTTCATCACCTTATATATTTGCATTATTGACCCCTTTCCAGATGAGCATATTTCAAGTATTTCCCCAAATTATATCTCTTCACCCTGTTGAGTGTGTTCTTAGCTTTGTGGAAGCTTTTTCAGTCTCCTGCAATCCCAGTATCAGCTTTTTCACAAAATCTGTTTTCTTGTTAGTTAACTTTCTCACAAAGCACATCCCTCAATCATGGTAACAGCACCGTGATTCTTGCCTGCACTCAGATTTCTTGGGGGTGTTGCAAATGTGCTTCCTGCCTCTCAGGAAGGAAGGAGCACCTTGCAGGAGCACAGTAAATGGGGGAGCAGAATTCGCTCTGTCATGTACAGTAAATGGCATAGGCTCACTCACTTCCCATTCCTTCTTCATCAATGGAAATTTCTTATTGGGCTTTTTTTTATGTGAATGCTGAGAACGGAGCCTCTGCTTTGCCAGAACTTCCATAATTACCCCTATACTGGCCACCCCAGATCAATGTTAAAATTACATGTCCGGGAATCTAACTACAGGCCATACCGCAGTGCTTTTTAATTTTCTCTAAAATTCCTTTCAAATAAGTAAGGAGATAATCATCACAGTCCTATTAATTTCCTTCCTTGGTTGGGGACTTTGCAAACACTCCCTTCTCCACAGAACAGGGACTTCTTTATCTAGTCAATTCCCAGGCTGCTTGACATCCTGGGGAATAGGAAAGCAACTCATACCTTCTCACCTCCATTACAAGACGCTCGAATCATTCCCATCAGCAACGAATGGAATGTTCCTCCCCACTGAACTTTTTTGCTGCAGCATAAATGTAGTAGCTACCTAATTTTGTGGGCATATAAAATTGCATGCTATTGCTTGTTGATTCTGGGTTGTGAAACATACGGCTAGAACACACACAACATGACTGACGGCAACTCTTGGTAGAGAAAGGAGTAAAATATACCCGACATTGACTCTCAGTTCTAAATCTCTAAGCACCACCAGGAAATCGTCTCATCAGCAGGTACTTGAGGAAGGGGTTTGGACTAAATCACACAGGCCACTTTAGCTCTCTAAGTCCCTGGAACAGCCACGGGTCCTTAGAATGCCTTGTGCTTCTGCGAGATCTTTTTATTCTGAATGTACTTTTGGCTCTCTCTTCCCTCTTTCTGCCTATTTTGTTCATGGTCTTTGGCAGTGTCTATTTCTTTACTTTGTGTTTTCTTTGCAGGCCTCATCTTTTCCCTTCAAACCTTGAAATATCTATCTGGAGAAAAGGGGGTATGATAAAGATTAGCTACTTCATGGTGAGAAAAATGCCTTCCTCCCATACTCGGAAAATAGATCCCAAGAAATGGCCTTTAAAGAAAGCAGATGACCAGATGTTCCTTATTTACGTTCCTTATTTTCTTGTGGAATGCTCCGTCATTTGGACTTGTGGTTGTTGTTGTTATTTTATTGCCTTAGGTGTCTCCCATAACATGTAATCCCAAGAGAACATCCAGCCTCAAGCCCTGTTGCCATCCACAGTGCCAGCCGTCTCTGTGGGGCTAAAATAGTAATTGTGGTGGTTTATAGCATCCTATACACCTAATATGCTAAATTAATTGTGGCAAAGTCTCAAGGAAACCTGCTTTTGAGGAAATCATGCCTCAAAGACATTGGGACTGTTTAAGAACAAAAGTAGCTTTGAAAAACACTTGATATATTCATATTAAATTGTCTCCAACGTGTTGCAAAGCAGAAAATCCGGAAGAAAAAGTTCCTAGACAGGAGTGTCTATCAGTCCTCTAAATAGTTCCCAGCTGTGCGGCATGCCAATGATTGGATAAACACACTTAGCAGGAATTGGACTGCAGAATTCTTTGGGGTATAATTGTACTTCTCATTTGTGGTCAGAGACAAGGTCAAAAATTTAAGGGGCTCTTGTCCTAATGACCATGCCTTGTCTCCGTACAGAAATGTTTTTATTAATTGGGGTTCTATAAATACACACTTTANATGTTTTCTAGCTCCATCCATTTGCCTGAAAAATTCAAGATGTCATTATTTTTTCAACTGTGTAGTACTCTATTGTGTAAATGTTCCACATTTTCCTTATCCATTCTTCAGTCGAGGGGCATTTAGGTCGTTTCCAGGTTCTGGCTATGACAAACAACGTTGCCACGCACATAGTTGAGCACATGTCCTTTAAATATAAGGACACTCAATCGCGCAGCTCTTTGGTGAGCTAATTCCGTGTTCCATAGACATCTGTCCAGGAGAAGAACTTCCGAGCCATGTGCCACTTTCTACATTTCAGGCTTGAGGACCTTCTCTATTTTCTTGCAGAGTGGCCATAGTAGTTTCTATTCTCCCTATCATCTCTGGGCTTTCCTACCCCCACGTCCCCACTCTCACTGGGTGGCTTTGTCTTCTTACCAAGGGTGGTTCTAAATGGAGTAAGGTGAGAACTCATTACAGTTTGTGTTTGCATTTCCCTCAGGACAGCTGATGTGGGGCACTTTTGCATATAACCTATGGGGTGTTGTACTTCTTTTTAAGAAATGTCTAGTAGGTCATTTTGCCCACTTGGAATCACATTTGCATTTTTGCTATTGTGTTCATCACCTTATATATTTGCATTATTGACCCCTTTCCAGATGAGCATATTTCAAGTATTTCCCCAAATTATATCTCTTCACCCTGTTGAGTGTGTTCTTAGCTTTGTGGAAGCTTTTTCAGTCTCCTGCAATCCCAGTATCAGCTTTTTCACAAAATCTGTTTTCTTGTTAGTTAACTTTCTCACAAAGCACATCCCTCAATCATGGTAACAGCACCGTGATTCTTGCCTGCACTCAGATTTCTTGGGGGTGTTGCAAATGTGCTTCCTGCCTCTCAGGAAGGAAGGAGCACCTTGCAGGAGCACAGTAAATGGGGGAGCAGAATTCGCTCTGTCATGTACAGTAAATGGCATAGGCTCACTCACTTCCCATTCCTTCTTCATCAATGGAAATTTCTTATTGGGCTTTTTTTTATGTGAATGCTGAGAACGGAGCCTCTGCTTTGCCAGAACTTCCATAATTACCCCTATACTGGCCACCCCAGATCAATGTTAAAATTACATGTCCGGGAATCTAACTACAGGCCATACCGCAGTGCTTTTTAATTTTCTCTAAAATTCCTTTCAAATAAGTAAGGAGATAATCATCACAGTCCTATTAATTTCCTTCCTTGGTTGGGGACTTTGCAAACACTCCCTTCTCCACAGAACAGGGACTTCTTTATCTAGTCAATTCCCAGGCTGCTTGACATCCTGGGGAATAGGAAAGCAACTCATACCTTCTCACCTCCATTACAAGACGCTCGAATCATTCCCATCAGCAACGAATGGAATGTTCCTCCCCACTGAACTTTTTTGCTGCAGCATAAATGTAGTAGCTACCTAATTTTGTGGGCATATAAAATTGCATGCTATTGCTTGTTGATTCTGGGTTGTGAAACATACGGCTAGAACACACACAACATGACTGACGGCAACTCTTGGTAGAGAAAGGAGTAAAATATACCCGACATTGACTCTCAGTTCTAAATCTCTAAGCACCACCAGGAAATCGTCTCATCAGCAGGTACTTGAGGAAGGGGTTTGGACTAAATCACACAGGCCACTTTAGCTCTCTAAGTCCCTGGAACAGCCACGGGTCCTTAGAATGCCTTGTGCTTCTGCGAGATCTTTTTATTCTGAATGTACTTTTGGCTCTCTCTTCCCTCTTTCTGCCTATTTTGTTCATGGTCTTTGGCAGTGTCTATTTCTTTACTTTGTGTTTTCTTTGCAGGCCTCATCTTTTCCCTTCAAACCTTGAAATATCTATCTGGAGAAAAGGGGGTATGATAAAGATTAGCTACTTCATGGTGAGAAAAATGCCTTCCTCCCATACTCGGAAAATAGATCCCAAGAAATGGCCTTTAAAGAAAGCAGATGACCAGATGTTCCTTATTTACGTTCCTTATTTTCTTGTGGAATGCTCCGTCATTTGGACTTGTGGTTGTTGTTGTTATTTTATTGCCTTAGGTGTCTCCCATAACATGTAATCCCAAGAGAACATCCAGCCTCAAGCCCTGTTGCCATCCACAGTGCCAGCCGTCTCTGTGGGGCTAAAATAGTAATTGTGGTGGTTTATAGCATCCTATACACCTAATATGCTAAATTAATTGTGGCAAAGTCTCAAGGAAACCTGCTTTTGAGGAAATCATGCCTCAAAGACATTGGGACTGTTTAAGAACAAAAGTAGCTTTGAAAAACACTTGATATATTCATATTAAATTGTCTCCAACGTGTTGCAAAGCAGAAAATCCGGAAGAAAAAGTTCCTAGACAGGAGTGTCTATCAGTCCTCTAAATAGTTCCCAGCTGTGCGGCATGCCAATGATTGGATAAACACACTTAGCAGGAATTGGACTGCAGAATTCTTTGGGGTATAATTGTACTTCTCATTTGTGGTCAGAGACAAGGTCAAAAATTTAAGGGGCTCTTGTCCTAATGACCATGCCTTGTCTCCGTACAGAAATGTTTTTATTAATTGGGGTTCTATAAATACACACTTTACGTATATAAAGTTGCGTTTTAATAGGAGTTCTTTCTAAAAGAAATGTTAACAGAAAAAGAGGGAATATGTATATGCAGCTTTTAAAAATTAAAATTCATGACTTGAAGGCTGGTTCTACTTTGTAATTTGGTTTAAACGGAAGAATCGACTCTTTAATTGCAGCAATTGAATTATCCTTCTATATTTAACTGGTATTTTTTAAACTATTGCCTTTTCATTAACTAAAGTGTTTTTCAAGGCCTTGTGAGGAATGAGAATTCAGAAGACTAAAACCATATATAAAACACCAGTTATTGCATCCTCTCACATAAACACAAGCATTCAAGTATGGGGGACAGAGAGGGCTGGGCACTTGTCACGCAACCACAAGTACCAGAGTTCAGATCTCAACATTCACACAGTCATCCAGGTCTGTAACCCCAACTCTCAGGGATGTGGAGACAGGGTCATCAGGGCTGGCTGGCTTCCAGTGTGGCCAAGGAAAAGTAGGTCCCTGGTTCAGAGAGAGATAACTTTATTGAAGGAATAGGTAGGGTAGTAGAGGAGGACACTTCGATGTCTCCTGTGGGCCTCATAGTACGTCTGCAGATAATCACAACCCACATATATATGAGCCTACATGTGCTTGCGCGCACAAGCACACACACACACATCTAAATAAACAAATATTTAAAATATGATTCACTGGAGAAAAACTATGTATAGGGGAAATTTTTGTATTTCACATAAAATTATCCAAAAATAATGTATAAAATGGCATGTAAAGGCATTCCTTTAGTGATCAGAATTTGAAAATGTGAGATTGTAAATCATAAATATTAGTAGCACAGTGACACTAGTCAATCAATGACGTCACTGTTGTAGGTAAAGCCCTAGCTTGGAAATGACTACAAGCAAAAGTTTAGGAATGTGATAAAGTTTTTGGGAAGTTACTTAGCTATTTGATCACTTTAAATCGATCAATAAAACTCATGCTAAATGCAAATGATGCCTGAGGCAAAATATATATTAGAGAAGCTTAGTAGTTTAATTTCTATGTAACATTTTAAATATGGTAGATAACTATAACTCTATGTTTCAAAATATATATACCACTTACCATAAAACTTGGGTGTTCTTACTTATAAAGAGCATTCATACTTAAAACATGAGTAATACAACGGACAAAGGAAAGAAAGACAAGCCTCACGTGAACCTGTGGGGAAAAATCTTAATAGAGTATTGGGGGCTGGGGAGACAGCTTCACTCTATAAAGGACTTGTCAAGCAGACATGCGATCCTGAGTTGAACCCCCAGAACCACTGTAAAACGTAAGGTGGTGACGCACAACACCAACAGACATGCTAACGTGGAAGAGCCTCCAACCACTGATAAAGAACCACAGGCAACTAAGGAAGGATGAGAGCAGGAGAAACCATCTTTCCTGCCAGTTATTACCCAACACTAAGTGGCCAGCCCTGAAATCATAAATCACATGCATAAAGGTGGTATATGGACTGATAGTGTTGTATTTATATAATTAACCACGTATATGTATGTATATCCATATATTTAGGAATTCATATACATATACACATTTAAAATGGTAAGATGTGGGGACACACACTGCGGTTCCAGTATTCCTACCCTGAGAGGAAAGGCAGAAGGAGAAGATTAGTATTAATCTTGCTAGTGCCCTCTAACCTTCAAAACTGTATATTTAATATTTTCTTCTGCCCAACTTGCTCTTTTTTCACTGTAGATCTCCTTAAGAGTGACTACTAGAAACCATAGAAAAGAGTCATCATTAGACTGTCCTGACAGAGAAACTAGTCCACTACTCTCTAATTTATCCTCAGGAAAGTTCTTAGGGCAAGGACAGAAAACAGCCACATTCTTTGCCAAAATATCACAAGAAATGATTCTTTCCCAATTGTAAGTATTAGCCCGCTCTGAAACCTTGGGAGCTAGGCCTCCATGGTCCAGTAGCTCCCGGCATTTCTGTCTTCCAAACTTCCCCTGGGGTGACTCGGTAAGCTCTGGTTACAATGTCTACTTGTATCCCACAGTTTCAAGGCCAGCATGGTTTAGGTCCATCACAGCAATACTTCCTCCCTCATACCAACTTCTGTATTGGTTACTTTTCTATCGCTGTGATAAAACATCATAATTAAGCCAATGTATTTGGAAGGAAGATCTTATTTGAGGCATATGGTTCCAGAGGGACAAGAGTCCATCACTATCTTGGCAAGGAAGTGTAGCATCAGGTACACATGGTGTCTGGAAATGGAAGCTAAGAGCTGAGGGTTCAGATCTTGAACATCAAACAGGAAGTAGAGTGTGCTAGAAATAATACAAGGAATTTGAGACCTTAAAGCCAACCCACAGTTCATATTTCCTCCAGCCCACAACACCTACCCAAACAATGTCATCAACTGGAAACCAAGTATTCAGACACCCAAAAATATGGGAGATATTTCATTAAACCATCACATAGTGATTTTTATTATTTTCATTTATATATTATTCAATATTTTATTATATTGCTTAATCACTGAGCTGTTTTATAAGTTTTCTAGTAATATTATTACAAAAATATTTCAAACTTACCATAGATAATATAATGATATGATGTTAATTAAGACAATGGTTGAGAAGTCCATGGTAGTGGTTCATATTCCACGAGAGAAGGAAACTCAGAGAATACAATTGCCAAAAGATCCAAAGCTGAAAAACAAAGAAGTCAGGTTTAAGGTCAGGTTTCCTAAATCCCAGACTATGTCTTTTTTTCCCTGGCTGTGTTCCGCTGTGCAGCCATGATACAACTCCTGGATGGACGCAGAAAGAAGTGACTGCTTTTAGTCCTCCGCATTGGGGGGATGCTCAGAACACAATTGTTTCTAGGTTCTTTTTAATTAACAAGACAGTTGTAAACGTAGACCAAGGCTGTGCCGTGTGCTCTATAGATTGCATCCAAAGCTGCTTAAGTAATTGAGTGGTTATGGCAATCTTCCTAAATCATTCCAAATTATTGGGCAGCATGTGGTACAGTTGGAACCAAAAGGGCTCAGGTGTAATAAATGATTGTCCTTTGAGAGAGTCATTTCTTCATAATAGGCCAGAGATTCATTAGGGAAATATGAGAAGCTCCAACTGTAGTAATTAAGCATACTGAAATATATTACAGACACAGACCCACTTGATTCTTATATGGATTAAAACTCAAAATAAAGTTACCTAGGAAACTATCAAAATAGTGCAAAATATCAGAATTGTTCATCTATGCCTCATCTATATTTTTATGAAAGTAGCAGCTGTTTTTGCACACAGCATTTCAAATTTCCATTTTAAATGTATTTGTCTAAGGTTTTCCTTGTTTGAATTAAATATTTTTAAATTAGAAAGCCTAAAAATCCCAAAGGAATACTGAGGAGATAGAGTATTGTTAACATTGTAGAGAAATATGACATAAAAAATGTAGAAATTCCAGGAACATCATTTGAAAATAAACACTAGATGAAGAATAATTCTGTAACTGTCATACTGAAGATAGTGAATCAAAGATAAGACTGTCTTGAATATATGTCAACTTTTCTGTAGCGCTCCCGGGAAGCCTCCTGCATGTGTCTTCCCACACGTGGTGTGGTTTCTTCTGCTTTTCTTAAACACATATGCATTAAGTCAGTGTTCTCTCAGTGTATAAACTCGATGCTCCCAGCCTTCCTCCCTTCTTACTGCGTTATTAATCCACCACAATCCCTGACTCCTGAGAAGCTATTATACATTAGTCCATTAAAAATTCAAACTATAGATGTTTTTCTATCATTTCATAGTTTTCACTATTGGTGAGTTTAGTAATTTTAAATTATTTTTGCTATCATTTTCTGGGTATGAAGTCAAAATACGATTTCAGTGAATTGCAAAATGGATATTTTTTACTTCCAAATGTAAAGATAAACAATTTTCTATCTTATAGACCCATATTAAGAAAACACTAATTTTAAAATTCTAGAGGGTCATGATTAAAATATTCAATTGGGGTAAACAAGTAAATATTTTTATATAGAACTGATTACTCTGACTTGCTCTTAAATCAGTAACACTGGAGTCCTGGAGTTCCGTATTCCTTCTCCTCCTCCTCCCTCCCCCTTCCCATTTCTCTTCTTCTTTTTTCTCTAGTTTGGTTGAAACAGGATCTCAGTACACTGCCCTGGCTGGCTTGCCCCTCTCTTTGTAGATCAGACAGGCCTTGAACTCTGAGAGATTCACCTGTCTCTGTCCCTGGGTATTCACATTAAAAGGCCTGTACTACCATGTCCAGCTTATTTCTCCACTCCATCAATAATGTCTCATCCAGGATTGGTGTGGGAAATCCTTCTGTGTATGTGTTGCTTTTATTGGTTAATGAAGAAGCTGCTTTGGGCCAATGGCTTAACAGAATANGAGAGAGAGAGAGAGTAGGCAGAGTCAGAGAAAAGCCATGCAGCCATCAGCAGGGATAGACTTGCTGGAATCTTGCCAGTAAGCCACAGCCACGTGGAGATACACAGATGAATAGAAATGGGTTAATTTAAGATGCAAGAGTAAGCCAGAAATGCACTTAAGCTATTGGCCAATCAACATTACAAATAATATAGTTTCTGTGTGATCATTTCATGGTCTGGGCAGCCAGGAACAAACAAGCAGCTCTGCCAACACAGGGTAGCTATAGGAAAAGACAGGATACTATTTAAACTTCTCTGGAAAAAAAAAAGATGCCAGAAAAGGGCATGAGCCAAATGCATCCCAGTTTGTAGCCCATCCTTAGTGCACTGGGCCAGGACAAATTTCTCTCCTTTTTCAATATATATTATTTTTCTGAAAATTATTTTGGTTAATTATGAATGACAAAATGTTTGAAACTGTTTTTGAAAACTGAACAAATCAGCGGAGTATTTAATGTAAAATAGTTACATGCAAAATGGAATACCAAGTTTTATGTATGTACAAACTTAAGAATATTTTCAGGATCAATGAACTTATGAATGAAGGAACCAGCATGACTATGAAATGATATCAAAAAATAACTTGAGTTTCTACTTACAGGAGCTGACAAAATAAAGTCAAAATACGACTTCTGGGTTAGATCCAAAGGAAAACAGAACTTTATGTCAATAAAACCAGAATAGTTTTTCACTATTTTTCTTCCAGAAAGAATTCAGTGCCAATTTAAAAACAAAGAAATTTACAGATTAATATGAAAGGCTGGAGTCTGACCATTAATCTGTAACTAACAATCACGAGAGCTAGTAACGGCAAGTCCTTGGATGTTACTGTCAACAATTCTCTTGCTACTTTTGCTTTAAACCTAGGTTCTAGAAAATTGCTCAGAATGCCCATCAGTATATGCCTGATGGTGTGTACAAAGATGTTGTTCAGCGCACGCAGCAGACCAACAATCCATTGGGTCCACTATGTGATAACCATCAAGCGTTTCAGTGTTTGAATTTTACATGAATCAATACTCTATTCTTTTTTTTTTTTGTCATAATCTATAATGGGAGATCACATTTTGTGTGGATTCCTTCTGCCCTTTGAAAAGTCTTTTCAGTTCTGTTGGGATGGACTGCTTGGTGAAATGGTAATTCTATGTTTAACATAACAACTGAATTGTTTTCCACAATGGCGGCATCATTTGCATTCTTTCTAGCCACATACGATGGCTTCAATACCTCTGTTGCAGGAGAATTGTCTGTATTCTGTCAATCATGTATTTTAATAAAATGC
>LOEQ01005828.1:9692-33989 GCA_001685075.1 Bramus lutescens | reverse complement strand
CCATGAGGCTGGAAAGCTAACATTTTTTTGAACTATCATGCTATGAAATGGTATGTCACATACCATGAACTGCTCAGCTGGGTGCTGGAAACCTGATGGAAAGTAACAAAGATTAAGAAGGAAAGCCATAGGTAACACAGCTCGGATCGGGTAAGCTGGGTGCTGGGACGGAGACACACCAGAGGGCTATATTCCTTGTTACCCTCAGAGTGCTTAGTACACACATGGAAAACGAAGGGTTGGCTAGCCTGCCTTAGTCGGGGATTAGAGCAGGGGGCTGCATGGTGGTGCAGTCTCCTTGAGCAAGGAAACCGTGGTCAGAGTCTGTGCATTGCTGTTCTCCTGCTAAAGGTCAGGGGTTACACAAGCATCCCAGGCTCAGAGGTGGGGAGGTCGTGCCATTCTCTTAGCTTTGAGACTTCTTACACACGGCTTTGCGCGAATCTAGAACGCACAGTCTCACAGGACGGCACTCTTTCCCTCCAAGCACAGTACTGACTTCGACTTCTCTGAAAGCCAATGGCATTATCTTCCAATGTGCTTGTTAGCTATATGTAGGTATTGTCCTTAGAGAAATTTCCTTCTTCCCTTTTACTACACTACTTTAAAAATCACTTTACATTCTAGACATTAAACTCTTAGATAGATAATTTCAAATTTTATCTCAGATTCTGTTTTGTCTATTTATTTCCCTTGAAGAACAAATATTTTCAATATTAATGAAATCTAACTTATCTATTTGTGTTTCCATTTTATGTTTTTGTTGCCATATATATAAGAAAATATTGCTTAACCCAAGATCATGGAGATATACACTTGTGTTTGACTCTAAAGCTCTTACAGTTTAAGTTTTTAGATATATGACTGAAGTTAGTTTTGGATATGATATGAAGCAGTCTAATACTTATATTTTTTATCATCGCACATGCAGTTGCCCACTGTCTTATGTAGCACGAGGGCCTGCTTATTGGGGTTTCTGTCCTGCCCAGTTCCCACGGCCAGTGAGCCCCAAAGAAAAATCACACAGAGGGTTCCATAAGTTATAAACTGATTGGCCCATTAGCTCAGGCTTCATATTAGCTCTTATAACTAATATAACCCATTATGTTTATCTATGTTAGTCACATGGCTCGGTACCTTTTTCAGCGGGCCAGGTCACATCTTGCTTCTTAGGTGTTTGAGACAGGACTGGGGAGAGAGCTTCCTTCTTCCCAGAATACTCCTGTTCTCAGTCTTGTATCCATACCTGAGCCATACTTTATAGCTACAGTCTGACACACTCTATAGAGATTGCCCCCCTGTGCCAGTACTTTCAACTAGGAGAAAAACACTATCCTGAAAGGTACAGCGTGGTTTGGCAACTTGACTTGACGGGGGCAATGAGGGAATGAAGAAAAGATTGACACTAAATAAATGAAAAGCTAGGGTGGGGGGGCATTTGTACTCTGATGGAGTGGCACCCACTGCCAAGGCAACCTGAATCTAGGTGTGTTTGTTATGTAACTCCCAGGGCTAGCTAGGAGGTGTCTGTGGGTGGGCAGTCTCAGGCTGTCACCAGCAGGAGAAGGAAGGTGCAGTTGCTAGTTACACACACACTGATCAGTCCTTCTTAAACTCTTGTGCTGGACAAAAGGAAGGCTTTGCCTTTTTGAGCGTGACTCGGAGGAAAGCTTTTGCCAGCTTCCCACGTGTCTGAGACCTTGCCACACCCATGTCAACAGCGTGCCATCATTCAGTTCCTTCTTAGTTCCCCTAATACACGACAGGGGCAAAGCAAAAGCAGATCTTCATCCTGCCTATGTTTGTGCTTCTGATCGCCTACCCAAAGACGTTTGGTTTTGTTATCCTTGTAGCAACACAATAAGAAGTGGTTTGTAGTTGTTGAAAGTTCACAGCATCAGTGCAGCCATTGGAGCCCAGTGAAAGGACTATTTGCAAAAAAGGAATGAAGTTCTATGGGATTCCTAGTGTTGACCCCATTGCTGAATCTGAGCTAAATCAGAGTGTTTCTCCTTGATGGTCTGATTCATATAGCAATTAGTTATAATTTTATAAAAATTGATGTATCTATAAAACAGCATATTAGTCCTTATCATCGAAACTAATTTGGATATTTCCAATGTCACAAATTTTAAAAGGCATTCCTCTCCTTATAGAAGTGGAAGTGTGGGCCGGAAGAGGTGCTGGTTGGCCTGGAGATGGAGTTACCTGGCGAATCACCTGTGTGGATGCTGGGAATCACACTCCTGTCCTCTGGAAGAGCAGTAAGTGCTCTTATTCACTGAGCCAGATATTCCAAATGTCTTTCCTGACACTGAAGACAGATTGTGTCTCAAACTATGGTTCCCATGGCACAGGGCTTGCGGGAAGACCCTTCAGCCATACTCTCTATCAGCCATACTCTCTACTCACCCTCTAGCCATGCCCACCAGCTGCTTCTGCTAGGCATTGAAATGCTTAGGACAGTACAGTTTGCTGATGATGCTCACACAGAGTTGTTTTTCCTTTGAAGGCTGAGCAAGCGTTGACCTGATGTTGGTCAGGAAGTATGTCTGATTTCATTCCAGGGCTAAGGGCTCATTTACACATATCCCTTTTAAGAACCACTAACTTCTCATTAATGAAAGAATTATAAAAAATAAAGATTTCCTAAAAAATAATGCTTAAGATAAAAATGAATAGAAATATATTTTGCATCTAAACTTCTATGCAAAAATTAATTTCTAAGGGAATATGAAATTTTGACTACTCCATTATCGGTGAAAATGAACTACATAATAAAGTCCTAATAAACAGTGTTTAGTAAGAAGCTAAAATCTAGGAACTTCTAAAGGCAATAGAATAAAATGGCTGTGTGAAGAAGTCTATGTAGTTTTACATGGTATTAGCTTTAGTATTCTTCATACAATACAAAATATTCCCAAATGCACTTTATTTTGAAAAAGAGAAAGCATTGGAGGCAACATGTTAACTTCAGTGTACTTCATCTTATGTCTGATTAATCTTGCATAGTCAAAAAGATAACATTTGAAATTACTTTCTATGCTAAATTGATAATAATTTTAAGGAAATCATTGCTATTACTTGGATATGGATTTTAATTTCCTGCTTGAAAAAGACATTAAAACACATCTTGAACAGTCAAATGACATAGGAATCCAAATACCAAATATGATCACAGCTCTCTACTTCCTTGGGAAATGTTAGTGAAAAAATAAAGTAGAATGTTTGCTTTGGAGGAAATGTTTTGGAAGTGTTAGGGCTTGTCCCTCTATATTCAGAACTTCTAGTAATTCTTGCATGTAAATCTGATGTGGTCCATTAATTTGACACAAATACAAACAAATTTATCCTGAACTAAAATAGTTATTTTTCTGAGCTTTTGAAAAATTTCATAAATGAGTAGAAAAGCAATACTATTAAGATTCTTAAATTATTTTCTGTAGAAAAAATATTTTTCCCACTCTTCCTCTAATTTTTTTGTGTGACATAGTCAAGCTAAGCAGGAAGAGGAATTTTCCCTCACTAGTCCCAAATCCGTAGAATTTTGGCCATGTGGCAACCCAGTGGAAATTCTGAGTCCAGTGCACAGCTGCTTGTGGAAATCACAAAAAAGGCCAGATGTTGCTGCTAGAACGTTCCAGGGCTTGGCATTTGGAGGTCTTGGAAAGCCTAGGAGCTAGTTCTGGGTTTTGTCCCTATTTTAAAATAGGAAATGAAAGAAAAGGCCATAGTAGTGATTCCAAGTGATTTGCAAAAGATAGAAGAATGGCAGGTAATTCAAAGTAGCACTAGATTATTGGTGAGTTATTAGGTATCTTTATTGGCAAAATAAAACACTAAGAATTTCAAGCTTGGAATGATCATTTTTCATGATCCAAAAGCATGTCCCAATACAACTGCAGTGATCAAATGGCTTCCCAGTGCAGGAGAGCTTGCTTTCTGCAGTGACTGACAGAGGTGAAGGCACTGCTCTCCTATCCCCAATCTTACTGTTTTAAAAACCTTTGAACTATGTTTGCCCCATTCTTAGAAAATTAAGACTTGGAATGTGGAGTTCATGACAGGGTCTTTGGAATATGAAAATAGAATGTATCTGATTTTATCAATGCATTGTTTTTCTTGGGATTATACGTCATAGATTTAGAGCAGGTCCTGAAAAGTAGCAGAGTTGTAACCAAAACCTTGACACACCCACTTTCATCTCAGTGACGCCACCTAGAAATATTTTCAGAAATCAATCACCTATCAAGCCAGGCTGGTTTATAAGAATTAAAGATTTCAGTGTTGACCTAAAATGCTAACAATTGAGGGTGCTATATTTTCCCTCAGTATTGAAGTAACTTTAAATATTTAATGAAACAGGAAATGCTTATGATATTTAAAGGAGAGAAGATGTGATAATTTATAGGGCCCCAAATTGAGAAAAAAAAATAGGCAACTGTCAACACAACAGAAGTTATAACAGCAATTTCTTTGTCTAAATATTTGAATCATTTATAAGTATCATATAATAAGTTTCATAAACTGTTTTGCCAATTGAATTAAAACCAAGTGGTTCATCATGACATCATAATGGTTTGGAAATTTGGAGACAAAACCCAGCTAACTTCTTCAGAGAGGGAGACGATAATTTAATAATGAGAATGACCTCTCATTGCAAGACTGGCAAATCCCATGTACCCTTACCTAGAAGTCACATCACTTGTGTTTTCCTTCCCAGGGCCATGGTAAGGTCACTCTTCCCCTATAATTAGCATTGAAATGAGTCACTGTATCATTATTGTACTTGTTTTATGGTTATAGATTTTCAGTACTGTTTATTGCATATTTGCAATTTTTTGCTCTTTTTGACTCTTTAGGATATTTGTCACCTTATCAATATATTAAATTGCATGTATTTATTTGCAAAACATACCTGATATTTCAATCCTTTAAGCATTTGATGCTGATGTCTACCTATGCTCGCATGAACTTCATGTGTAGGTACGCATATACGACTTCTGAAATGTGTTTCAGCAGCTGGATGAGGCATTGCACTTACTTGGGGTTTAATTGTTAAAAATCAGATTTTTAAAAATCCCAACCAGTTTTACTATCAACTATGCTAGATGCCCTCCAGAAACAGCCCTAAGAAGTGAGGTGGAGAGAGGAGTGTATTAAATTCCATCCTCTCTCTTTGGATGTCAGTGTGAGCTCAGCTGGGCTGCGGGTCCACAGCCCAGCCTTGGGCAGAAGCAGCGAATTCAGCCATGACTACAGCACAGACTGATCATTCTCCTGATGAAATTACACTGATCTAATTTGCACGCTGTGAAGACATTTGGCACTGGCTGGATCGGAGCCTTGACATCTTCATTGGAACTAAAAGTACACTAAGAACTGACTTTACATTTTGCATTCTTTTCTGCCAGGCTGCGGCGTTTCATCCTCTTTAAAGGCATTATTTCAAGAACATTTAATTTGGCTTTGGTGTGCCTACCATTTCACTGAGTGAGTGGAATGTGGTATGCCAGAGAAGCTCAGCTGTAATAAAGTTTGGCACCGGCAGCCCACCATATACCTGCACCACCCTGTGCAATTTAATTGGCATTCCGCGGGTTGATAAATGGATTGGCTTAATGAGACAATATACTTGACATATGCAAGACTCTCCTGAGGAATAGGATTCATTTTTTTTCACTTTACACATCAACATGTTACAGATACCAACACAGTCACCCCCAGCAATTGTGTGGTTGCCAACGGATGCCTTCCACTGGCTGACCAATAACACAGACTTCCCGCAGGCTAGTTCCATACTCCCTCTGCAACAGCCAGAGCATGGGTTCAAAATCTCACTGTCTTTTGTATTTTTCCAGATACAAGGGGCAGCATGGCCTCCGTGCTTCATTTACATACATCTGTATTTTCCTAGAAGCATCAAATCGCTCGTGTTCAAAACAAGACCCCCTTTACCTGCTGCTAAATGACAATAAACTCTCAAGTCGTCTGAAGTCTAAGTTCTACGACCGGCGTGCGCATCCATCAAAGGAGTGAGCGCCATTCCATCTTCAGAAATGCTGGTTTCAGCAATGAATTAATTAAGACAACAAAGAAACACCATTTTTCACGACTCAGATTAGCAAAGATTAAAAAGAAACAGAATGCTGAGTGTTGGCAAGGGATGGAGGGAGCCAGGACTGTGCACTCTGCCGGGGGATCCTAAATTAATACAAGTTTTCTGGAAGGCAACTGGCAATATGTATCAAAAGCCCCAAAATGGGCACAGCCTTCCGCTGGTACTCTGGCTCCTGAAAATAGTTCTCAAGATTATAATGATGCATCAAATATAGATAATCCAGCCTGATCATACATTGATTATAACAGGAGAATATTTTGAACAATCCAAATGCCTAACAAAAATGATGCCTAAAAATACCAAATATGTAAATTCTAGAATATCATACAGTAATTAAAAATAATAGTGTAGAATACCTGTCATGAAAAATTGTTATCTGTGTCTTTTATGTTGGAAAATTATAGAACACTAGGTTTATTGTAATTTTGTGAGAAAATTACATATAGAAAGCCAAAAGACAAATATTAAAATTGAATTAATATTAATTTAATATTTCACATTAACTTAAGTATCAATGTAACAATAGTGTTTGCCTATTAACAATGTTTTTTTCTTGTTTTGTCTTTTTTCTTATTTGTATTTTTAATTGAAGGTGTTAAAAGATTTTATTAGATTCCATTTTAAAATTCTAAAGGCATTTCTTTTTGCCCACATTGTAATTTCTGGAAATTCTTTACTACTTTGCAAGTCAAGTCTTGTCTTGCAATTCAATTCTTTGAATGGTTCAAGGCCATTTAAGTGTTCCATTGAACAGCCGTCCAGAGAGAAAATACAATTCAGACGAGAGAAGTTTCTGCTTCCAGAGTCCTGAGATTTGTTAGTAATGTTTTAACACTGGAAAGCTGTTTTTTAGATTTTCTCAGGCTTCATGGGAACCTTGAGCCCCATAGGAGCTCCGGTTCAAGTTTGGTTTTACTAATCATCAAAGGTAGATGTTGAGGACGGAAGGAAAGTGCTTTAAAGGACAGCCCAGGCTGGGGGTGCCAAATTGCTTCACAACGACCTACAGGGGGATTCTGGGGCTCGGTCAGCCTTCCCACCCGGGCAGGAGGCTGTGCCAGGTGATTCTCTGCCAGGGCAGCTGTGTTCGCTGCTCTCCTCACCGCTTCAATGCACAATGTGCCTTGACGTCCCTGCCTCTGGCACTGGTCCTTAGTGCCTAGGGGTTGGGAGGACTCCCATCAGCCACCGCTCCACCTTTCTAATGGGTGCCAGTTTGATGTTCTCCTTTGGGCTCCAAAGGAAACTCCAGCACACAAATAAGCCCAAGGAAATGAAAAACTGAACCGGTGTGTGACAGTTTCTAATTACTGCATAAAAACAACATATGGAAACTTCATTGTCCATTTCATCCCTCGATGTGTACCATCAAGGCAGATTGCTTTTAGTCCATCATTCTCTTGAGCGTTGGACCTGTTTTACTTCAAATAGGGGACTTTGTTTTGTACATTTTAATGGGAAAAAGGCATTTCTTTGCAAATATAATTTGGCCATCTTGATCGTTGGGAGGATTTTATAATCCCGCTATAGAGTTTCTCACTTGCATTTTCATTATGTTCTAGTCGTCTAATTGCAATCCCTAGGGTTGTTACAACCTGGATTAAAAGTTTCCATTTTTCAAAAGTTTAAATTAGCTATCACTATCTCCTAGAATGCTCCAGTGGGTCCCTAATCACTTATTAGAGGAGAATTAGGAAGCCCTGGAGTTTGTTCAGCTCAAAGTGTCCTACAGGCATATGAAAGAGAGAGAGAGAGAGAGAGAGAGAGAGAGAGAGAGAAGCGCACTGTTTTATGAACCTAAAAGACAACAGCAGAATAAGAAAACAAGCTAATTCAAGCCATGTGTTGAGGTGAAAAAGACTGCCTTAAAGGTCAGGAAGCAGGGAGACTGGTCCCTGCTTTGCCTTGGCCCTACCTGTGTGCTGAGAGCAAGGTCTTTGTCTTCTTCCTTCTGTGCGTTTAAATGCAATCAAGGCAGTTTCCCTTCTAAGACACCCTTTCTATTCCCTGCTCCCTCACACTGCATAGAATGACCTAAGCCTCCTTTGTTTTCCCTGTGGGACAAGGTACTGCTTTCCAAAGGTTGCTGGGATTTTAAATGCTAACCTTGGAGGAAAGTTAAAAAAGTGCAGGCAACACCAAAGAAACCAGGCATCCATCAAACACCCGTTTGCCAAAAGCAAAACCTTCCAGTTTCTCCTCTCCTCCCCGCTGGCCGCAGAAGCACTCAGTTAATGAATCAGAAAAAAGCTGGTTACCAGATGTCCCGGCTTATTAACACGCACATCCCATTCTGTAATGGCATTCAGCAAGCAAGCTGTGTGGAACCTAGGCTGAAGCGAAATTCTCTCAGATGGGCTCTCAGATCACACACACACACACACACACACACACACACACACACACACACACACACTTGGTCGATTTCAAGAAGAGGGGCTTCACTGGTGCATTCAAGCCCCCGTAGACACATTTTATGGGAGGAGCATATAAATCTTGACTTGGTCGCAGAGACCCTCTCCAAGGTCACCCTGCCCCTCTCAACCCTTCCGTGGCCAGAATGACAGACACTGGCTCTTGAATGTTGAAAAGGAAGACTGCTAAGAAACCTGGGGACAATGCAAAGGAGGAGCCAATTTGGTGTGATTGGTTTTCACCAGGGCTAATTTTAAAGCCACCCATTGTTCAACTCTGCAGTCTAATTTTATGTTAATATCCTGAAAGTTGTCAAATCTTGGCAAAACCTCTGCATATATTACATAGAAAGTGACTCACAGGAGGGGGAAAAGTAATGATTAGCATGGTTAAGCAAACCCATTAATAGTCTGACAAGCAATACCTAGGCACTCTGGTCAACTGCTGCAGACATCTGGAAAACTTTTGCAATTAATATCTTTTCTTTTTCTTTTTTTTTTTTGGTGGGGGGCTGGGGGTAGAAGAGGATTCCACTGTGAAAACAAAACTGACTGATCTTTATCAGTCTGGCAGAGCTGGGCTTGTCCTCTTTCTTGGTTGATCACTGTCCTGCTTTTCATAAAACCATTGTGTTTTTTTTTCTTTTGAAGGAATGTCACATTTGTGTTGATGGGTATCGATAGTCTTCAGAAAGCAGCATGAAGCTCCCCAAACAAATAAAAAGTAAGACGTTTTCATCTCTAACTCAGGTCCAAGTTGCGGTCCCCTCTGAGCTTGGTGGGTATAGAGGAGGCTTAAAACCTCACTTCAAAGCCGCACACTGGTCTTTAGATCAGTTTCTTCTCCTGCCCTTCCCTACCCCTTCCTGGCCACTCTAGTGCCTCTGCTCATCCTCCTGATCCCCTCCTCCCCTCCATCCTCCTCTCCTCTTCCACTTCTCTTTCTGTGATAAGGAATTCAGGATAAAATAAATGGCTCAATCTGATTAATCAGTTCCTGTGCCCCATGGTTAAAATATTTTGATTCTCACTGCTATGTATATGTTTACATAGAACAGATACACATACATAGCCTATTGCTCATTTTCCTTGGGAATCCTGTGAGTGGAACCAGACGAGTTTTCAGATATACCTAGAATAATTACTGGGTATCTCCCCACAGTTGTTCTAGCTAATTTAGCAAGCACAGTGGCGGATGTGAGTGGATGTTCAAAAATTGTTCTCTACAGAAGATGGTGGGTGGGTGGATAGATGAAGAACAGGACACATTCCTATTTTGGCATTGCTATTATAGCCTCATTATGAGGGACTTTTTCCTGCTGTAAATCATTGCCTGGGTGTAGGGTTTCACCCAGAATATTAACAGGATATTTGGTGATGTTTGGTTGGTCAGCGGCTAAAAGCAGGGGGAACAGGAAGAGGCAGGAGACTGGAGGGACAAGCAGAGCTGTGATAAGAAATGGCCCTGGAGTCAGGCTGGTGACTGAAGGCAAAATATCTCCTGCTGGTAACAGGACAAGTGGAAGACTTTAAGCAGAGAGATGGCTGTTGATGTTGTTTAAGATGGTTATTTGTGTGTGTGTGTGTGGGGGGGTGTCAGGAGGTGGGATGACAATCCTGACAGCAAAACCAGTAAGGATGGTCTTTCACTAGTGGAGACAGTAAGACAAAAACCAAAAACCTTAAAGCAGAAAGGTCCCAGTTTGGAGACAGACCATGAATGTCAAACAGATACGGTTCAGCATGACTTCTAGCTTTGTGTGAACCTTGACACCCTTAATAAAGCCAACAAATGGACAAATGGCTGGGATAAGAGCCCCAAGGTCAGCTACAGTTATGTTTTCCAGAAGTTGGTTCTTGAGAAATATTGAAGCCCTATATCAAACTATTTCCAACTGTCAATGGTGAATCTAACAAATAGAATTAGATAAACCAAATCTAACAGATGCTTATTGATTGTAAATGAGCAAAAAAGTGCCTTATCTTGAAGGAATCATCATGAAGGAATTTAAGTAAGCTATACAAATAATAAAATCATCTTGTAAACTTAAGTAATGAGAGTTCTCTATAGACTCAGAATTCTGGTATTTCTTAACTGAAAGCTGGAAGGAAATGCTCAACCTGACCTCGTTCTTCTCCCCTCGTTAAATTTTATAGCAATGTACCACAGAAGACAATCATATTCATGAACTCCAAACACCCTCATCCAGCCACAGTCATCAGCTCACGCATGACACCCCCGTCTTGCTCAAACAAGTCAAGAAGGAAGAAAGCGCTGGCACAGGAACGCATATAAACACCAGTTGTCTGGAAAGTAAGTTTACTATCATCTCGGAACATGACATTTTTAGAAACCATGGCCCATTTGGCAGCCTCGCCCACGTTCTCTTCACTGAGAGCTTTCTAACATTACATACCTTACTTTATTTAGGTCTGGGACTTTTGTGGATAGAAATCATTAGCCAAGCTAGAACAGGATCCTAGTCCCATTTGATGGTGCTCATTCCATTCACTTATCCCCCACCCCCGTGTCTTCTGTTACCAACCTTGATTCCCTGCCTGGAGCCCTCGTCGGGCCCCTCCTATCAAATGGCAGCAGAGTAGAATGCCTCATTATTTCACCATTGAACCGGAACAGCTGTCCTCGACGGTCTATTTAACAGTGCTGGTGCTCCGGCTGTTGAAAACAGCCTTTGTTGCATAAAGAGTGTGATTTTTCGCACTAGAAAACACTTCCTTTTCAGTCTGGGCAATATCTGAAGGGTCATGAGTTAGATTTGTCCAAAACTTCAGGTTCTGTCTTTGAATTTTCAACTGAATTTGTATTGAATATTTCAACGTTTTAAAGAATAATTACCCAAGAACCTGGAACTTGTTCTCCTGTTCCCCAAGCATCTGGTAGCATAGCTCTTGACTACACTAAGTGTACAGTGAGATTTTTCTAGAATGTGTGAATTCTTTAAGCCACAGTATATGATGCTATAGAATATACAGGCTATATAATCTGGGGCGGGATGAAAGTGAATTGGCAGCATTAAATACTTGTCCTTTGGAAAGGAAGTACAGACTGAGCCTCAGAGGCAGGAAGACGTTTCATAGAAGAGGCTTCCCAAGAACAGCTCTTTGTAAGAGGGTGTGGGGAGGGCAGTGATGCCCCCGGGAGCAAAGGGGCCTCGTGTCCACTGGAGCGCTTTGACTTCTGAATTCTGGATTTCTTCCACCTCTTCCTTCTTAGGGATTTTCTTCACTGTCACTTGTTTTCGGATTGAATTTCCCTGGTAACATGACTTCATTTGTATCGGGGTGACTCGCTTCTTCTCCATTTTTGGATCTTTCAAGGCGCCGAAGAGCTTACTTTATTTTTGTTTCACAGTTACCATTTTATTTCTAACTTGACAGGAAGCAAATGTAGAATTTCACAGCATTACAAGATGACATAGCTGGATGTAACCGGACACTCTGCTCTTCTTGGCCTTTTGTGTCCCTTTCGCCATGCATCTTTTGTTAACACACAATCTTTACATAATTGCTTGCCTAAGATTATGAGAAATGGCAATTCAGAGCAAAATTAATCAATTATTTCCTCCAGATCGCTTGCAGAGATTCACACAGGCCTACTACAATAATATAGACTTCAAAGTAGTTCTGAATGACTCTCATGTGTGCATTGTTTCTTCTGGGTCTCAAACATGTTTTAAGAAAATTCTACAGTGTGTTTACAAATTCCAGGGATATATTTAAATAAAATGAAAGAATATTTGCTTAGGTTTATTTACCTATCAAGAATTAAGCTTAATTTTTAGTACTGGTAAATATTTAGGAAAACAAATCACAGAAGGTTATTTTACAGCATTCAATTAATATGTATTGTTAAATCTGTGGCTACTTTCAATAGCTGGAAAGTGAATTATATGCATAAAAACATCCATTTGAAAATTCACTGCATTTGAAATAAAATGCATGGGGAGTTTACTATAAGAAAATGGATAATACTTTTTCTCCTTAAGATGAATGAGCCAATTTATAACTTTTCAAGGGTCAACAAGGGTCAACTTTGCCAGGCCAAATGCTCTGAGATGTCTAGAGAAAAACCGTATTATGGGATGGCTTGTGGACACAAAGGGGCTATTGATTTCTGAAGCACACAGTCTCCCACTTCTCTTTACATTATGAAAAATCCTCCGTAATTGTTTTATTCTGAAATAATTAAGCCAGCGAAAGTGGTTGGCACATAGTTGAAGTGAAAGGCTTCCATGTGGATCCAGGATCAGTACTTGAGAAGTTCAAGGTTATTTATCTGTGCCCGGCTGTAACTCCTTTCCCTCTCTTTGGATGTGACGAAGGGCTAGAAGCTGCTGAAGACTTTTCCTTTTCTATGCTTTTCTCAGAAACAAAATTCTATCAAGAATAAACAAGTCAACAACCAAGAGGTTGCATTTTTCTTTTGTCCTTTGAACCCAGGTATGACAAAGTAACTAAGTTCTGTGAAATGAAATAGATTTCTGCCTAGCCTATTTGAAGTCAGGGGTATTTAGTTTTCTGATTTTTCTCCCTGGGGTTTGGGCTGCAGATGTGACCAATGAAGCTCTGGTTACCATCTGGAGGTATGATGCAAGCTTGAAGATGCAACACAAGCCAAAAGGGGAGAAGCATGTGTGGAGGGCTTGTGACCATGGTGCTGTTATTCCTTCCTGCACTGCTCAACCCCAGAACTTCTTTTTTGCAGTCACTTTTGTTATGGGTTTTCTCCACTATGAACATGACTCAAGATGCTTTCAGGGAAACTTTTATTTCAGACTTGCCATCCCTGGGAATGGCAGCCCAACTGTCTGCGTGTTTCTTTGCCAGCTATATGAGTAGTTGACCTTGACCAGCTTGATCACACATGGCAGGCACTTCTATTACCTTGGAACAAAAACTCTGTCAGCCACCATACAAGTTATTTTTATACATTTTAAAGTTTAATTATGCTTCCTACAATACACTGCTGTGTGTGTATGAGAGGTAAGGAGACGGGGGAAAGGGAGAGAGAAAGAAAGCATATGTGTAATATTACTGTTAGTGGTATATGAATAAGAAAATTAAGAAAACTGAAACAGTTTGGAATCTTAAATGGAAGAGATAGAAATTGAGCTAAAGTCACCAGCCTCTGTTACTTCTAAATGAAGGATCTAGAAACTTCCTATGCATTTTCTCTCATTAGAATAGAATTTTATTTTTTTCTATCATTGATATTTTTAATTACGATGGAACAAGATTGTGTTTGTAATGGTGCTTTGTTCTGTTTGAGTAGATTTAGTCAGAGAGCCCTGGGAATTGAATGATTTCTCAGATTCAATCAATATTCCTGTCTTCCTGCACTGTGGGACAATGGTCTTGTGCTTTGTAAAGATTTACCACTTGTAGTGTTTTAATAAAACGCTGATTGGCCAGTAGCAAAGCAGGAAGTATAGGTGGAGCAACCAGGCAGGAAGTAGAAGTGGGGCAACAAGAACAGGAGAATTCTGGGAAGAGGAAAGGTTCAATCTGCAACTGTCACCCAGACACAGAGGAATCCAGATGAGAATGCCTCGCTGATAAAAGGTACCAAGCCATGTGGCTGACACAGATAAGAATTATGGGTTAATGCATGATGTAAGAGTTAGTTAATAAGAAGCCTGAGCTAATAGGCTAACCAGTTTATGATTAATGTAGCCCTCTGTGTGTTTCTTTGGGACTGAACACCTGTGGGACCAGGCAGGACAGAAACCTCTGTCAACATTCCTGGGCACTGGGGAGGAGACAAGATGGGGCAGAGGAAAAGTGTTCAACAAGCATAAAATGTCATGCCACTGTTTGAAACCAAGCACTGGTGAGCATTGCTCTCCTGGACACTTCTTCAGGGTCTTACCCAATAAAACCCTGAGAGTGTATACTTTGGTAATAAAACAACTTAGAACGTTGTACAAAGACCCCTGAAAGACAACCTTAGCCGTTCTGCTTTGCTCTACCATTATAAAATACAAGAGGGAGATCTTTTATATCTTAGGTAAAATAATATTTCTCTCTTTTCTTGTTACTGTCATTGAGCCTCTCCTCTCCTCCTGTCTCCCCCCATCTCCTCTGCTCCCCTTCCCCTCTCTTTTTCTCTGTTCCTCCCTTTAAGGGAAGTTCACAGAAAATGCAAAACCTGGCACATAATAAGTAGCCAATTAATGCCATTAGGTGAATGCCATTTAAAACTTGATACAGTCTATTCCTGTTGCATTGTAAGGAGCTATGAAGAAGGAAAGGCTGCTAAGAATGCTTTGATAGCCATCTAAGTCTGCCCTTTTGAACATCTAACAGGTTAAAGATGTTGCTGACCGCAAGGCCGTATGACATCTGATGGCCATGTTGTGAGGAATTCTCAAAGGAGAGTGTGGGAAAGGGCTGAAACAGATGAGAATAGGTTACTCTGAGGTGGCTGAAAATTGTTCCCTATAAAGAAACAAGTGCTTTTGAGGCTACATATGATTACTGGGCTCACAGACTGATAAATTACAATTATTATTTTTAATAAGAACAATTATAATTATTCCTCTTCTCATCTGTGTATTGCTTGCTTACTCCCATTAGCATAATGACTAAATGAAATATATATGCTTATTTTGACTAGAATAGCCGCATCTGTTAAAAACCCCTGTTTACTCATCTTTGGACTAGAATTAGAAAACTGTTTGAACAGTGTATCCCTGTGTACAAATTAACACATCTTAAAGATCAGCCAACCAAAGATCAAAGGACAGAGGGAGAAAGACACTGGGATCATTCTTAGCCGGAAGCTAGCACAAAGCCTGCAGGATAGAACAGAAGAGAGCCTGCTGCCAGTCATGTGTTGAGCCCTTCTTCTCAGCCTAACATGGGCTTCCGAACTCTAGTTCCACTCTGGGCTTGAGAGTCCTTTAAAGAGCTCTAATTCTCCGTCTCTGCTCTGGGCTGGGGATGGAACAATGGAGTCCTGAAACATTCCTAGGAGTGTATAGTGTTCAGCTGGAGATGTAAGCTATTAATCTAAATAGCTGAGCAATGATTGTTATTCAACATTTTTAGAGATGAACTTGTATCTCCATAACTCTCAGGGATCAGCCTCATTTAACCTGACTCATTTTAAGTCAAAACCCAGAGAGAATGTTTATGATCTATGAAACTTCCATCTGCCCTCTGGAAAGCTGCTGAGCAGACCTCCTCCAAGGGAACAACAATTTGGGACCGCTCTTCTCCCCCTTCCCTCTCCCCTTTGTCCCTCTTTCCCCTCTGTCCCTTTTTCTCCCTCTTTCTAAAGGCCTTGCCATTCTAGGCATGAGCCCTACCATTGAGATACGTGTCCAACCCTGGCAATGAGATTTGACAAGGTAAAGTGGGCACTACAAGGAAATCACGTGGGTAGGAGTGCAGAATGGACCATGCTGGGGGAAATCGCAGGCACCACATCAAGACTGATCACACAGAGAGGACAGCCATTGAGATCCTGAAAGCATGTGTGTGCTTTGGGAGGATTTAGGGGACATAAATACTGGACAATGAATGGCAAAGCCTTTAGTGGCAGCATTAGCAAAAAACATGTTTTGTGAGGGGATCTCCTTCCTTCTCTTTCCAATACACAATTCAATATAAAACATGTCGGGGAAGCATATACCCTCAGTGCTTATCTTTGCTCAACAACTTACCTCTCTCAGCAATCCTGTGTACGCCATTGCATGACCACGCTTAGCATTCCAACGACTTAAAATGCTCAGGTGCCTGATGAAAGTGTTCACTCCGTAATCTCTTTTATATAGGTACTTGTAAGAAGCAAATGTAAGCAAGTAATCTGACACTTTAAATATCACCAACAATGCAATTACTACGCAGTCACAATTGAAGAAATTATTCTGTGCTTTCCACACTTGAATGGTGGGGAGACACACAGGTGCTGTTTGAACCAGCTAGCTGCTCCAGAACCACATGACGCCAATGACGGCCAAGACCTGTGGCTGACATCTGCTTTCAAAGTCAGGATCATTACTGCTGTCCTAGGCCCACTTTCAAGATAACACCATGAGAAGGTTTGCCTGCCCCTCTTGAAGGCCACGGTTATGGCTAAGTTGGTAAATGGTATAAAGTTCTGAAGGGAACCAAGTTGACTTCACAGTATCTCTGTAAACTTTGATCAAGTTCTGAACCTCTGCTTCACACTATTCAGAACTGTGGATCAGGGCCACCTCCGAGAACCTGTCTTTATACAGACTTCCCCTGGGTCTTCTCATTATTCAAAGTAACATTTTATTTGAATTTCTTTTCCTATATCGTTTTTGAAGCCATGGTTGTTGGCACTCATTAGGAAACTTGCTCTGTGGTAGGTTACCTTGAGTATTGTGTGCTGTTATAACACCTTAGAGTTCTATGGTGCTGTGTAGCTATTTCCTCTGAGAGCAGAAACGTCCACTCATGCAAAGCTTGTTGAGTCACGGGATGCTACAGAGGCGGTGAGACAAATGGACATGTCTAAGGAGGCTTTGAAATGCTCTAACAGAAACTTTCCCAGAGGAGAGAGTTTAGTTACTTGGATCTGAGGAAAGGTTTAATAGAATCTAGAGTGCAGCACACAGCGTCTATCTTCGCTCTATGCGCTACCATACAGTTCCTGAGCTTCGGGCAAGGGGCTGGAGGTTGAAACAGACAGACAGACAGACAGAGACACAGTCCTCTAGTCACTGGTAAGAAGCCCTTTCTTTAATAGCACCATGGAGGCTTATATACCCAACCGTCAGGTGGGTCAACAGGTGAAAACCTTATCCTCTGATCCTCAAGGCCAAGGCAACACGTGCTCGTGAAGTAGAGCTGGTAAACAACTTTGACACAGCTTTCAGTAACTCAAATCAGAAGGAAAGTAAAGATCACTAGCAGGGAAGAGCAGCTGGAGGCCAGGACTCCAAACGGTCCCAACACTAGAAAAAGGAACAGAAAGGAGATACCTCGCACAATCACTCACCCAGCAGAACTGTACACAAGAGGGAAGACACTATTTCCTAAGGAAACTGAGTCCTGGTTTCAAAGTGACAAGCAACCCCTAGTGGGGCAAAGATTCAGTCAAGACGATGTACAAAAAAACACATGCTTTTAATGGTCACCACAATCCCACTGTTTTGAGATGGCAAACATACAGTTCATTAAATCAGCTGACCACATCCTACCTTCAATCAGTTAAGACACTGTGCAACCAATGCCCTGAAGAGGAATTTACAAATTTACGGCCGCTCACCCATCCCTTCTTAGCTATCTTTTAGTATGCTGTTCTCATCTATCTAAAGCTGGGCCTCAAACTCCCCGCGGTGTCCCTCCGCAAATCTTTGACCCCTACCCTGTCCCCTTCCTCAAGACGTGGTGATCTTCCTCTCATTTCCTGCAGTCCCATCATAGGATGTGATCATCCTGAGTTTATGCTGCTTCCTCCTCCTCCAGGGCTTTTGATTTTCATGGCCCCTGGCAACCTCTTACCCTTTTAGAAAAAAGCACTTTGTTCCTCAAGCTCTTTTCAAAGACGTTTTTACTGAATTTTTCAAATTAGCATATCACTTGGCCATCCCTAGTCTTTTCTAGAGCACATAGCCTTTCTGTCTTTCATAATTTTCATTGAACTTTAGTATTTCTTGTCTCTGACCCGTGCCTCACACAAAGGTGTAATATATCGTGTGTGTGTGCGTGTGCGTGTGCATGTGTGTGTGTGTTCCATGCACTGGAGTGTCTGGGCCGATGTGCCTATGGATACGCAGGTGGAGGGCAGAACAGTCATGGCTGACCTCCCATCTCCCCCTGCTTTATTACATAGAGCTAGGGTCGCTAATTGAACCTGAAGCTCGTCATTTGAGCGAGGTTGTCTGGCCAGTGAGTTCTCAGAATCTGCCTGCCTTTGCTCTGTGAGGTCTTAGGCATGCAGCTTTGCCCAGCTTCTTAGAGGAACGGTGAGGACTCAAAGATAGGTTCTCGTGTGTGCAAGGCAAGCACATTTACACACTGGCCATCTCCCCGGCCTTTTTGCTTCTTGTTATCCACACTAGCTTGACAACAGCCATACCCTTTGTGAATGTCCGTAAATTATTACTGATTGAAAAGTGGTGAAGGCTTTTTTGGGCATCCTGCCCTAAGTTTGTGAAAGAAGTCTTTTGACACATAATATGTTCATTTTAAAGAAAAAGTTTGTGCTTTAGGATTCATATGTATAGACTATGACCCACTTTCACTAGAAATATTAACTTGAAGTTATAGTTTTGCTTGGCTCATCTTACTTTAGCCTCATTTGTATATTGGTATTTATAAATGTAAATTGATGTCTTATGTTATCTAGGGAAGCTTAGACTAATCAAAACCCCTGTGTTCTAAAAATCCATATTTATTATTTGAATTACATATAATTCTGTTTATTTTTGACGTTTATCTGCACGCGACTCAGAATCTCATTGACTACATGTCCGTTTTCAACCCCAACTCATCATATAGCATTCACAAGAGTGTTTTGTTTAGAAATGCACAAAGGTATCTTATTAAATAATGTCACAAACATGAAGTTCATTATTATGCAAATGCTATCCTTGGAACAGATTTGTTAATTGCAACTCATTTGCATAATTAATGAACGCCCAAATGAATTATGCCTTAGCAGATTTGTGTGGCATTGTTTTAAAATAAATTATAAAATACATGTCAAAGGAAGAGTGCTTTCTGGCTTCCCATACATTGTTTGAAATTTAATTACCAAATGCTTGTCAAATTAAAATGAGTTTGTAGTTTTTACAATGTTATTTTAAAATTAATCACAAAATAAAATGTCACTGCATTAAAGTAAACAACTTGTTATTTTCTCTCAAAGAACACAGAAAACAGCTTTTGAACTTCGATTACATTGTTTAGTACAGTGAGTCTACTGTTTTATTCATTGCCTCCCTACACTGTGACTTCACAAAGTTGATAGTTGTTAGCATGTTAATGTTTTGGTAAATTGAGATTTAATTTAATTTTATTGTGTAGCTTACTTTATACGGCAGATGATTAATGCGTTGCCTGTGAGCTCAGTATGGATTTGTTCATGATAAATTGGAGTTCCAGAAAACATTCAAGGTCACTTAAATCTGAGGTATAAACAGTATTCCTAAGATTTATTTAATTGGCATTTTTGACTGCCATCAGTTAAAATGATTAAAAGCACACGGCTTGGATGGCTCTCCTTCCTAATACAGTGGGAGGAATCCTCTTTGATGGAGGGAAGGCTGTGGGATCCTCGGACTGCATCCTTCACTCTCCAGAAACCTCTGTTCCTGCCCAGGAACCAGGCTCTTCTCCAGTCCTGAAGGCCACAGAGAGGCAAGTACTCAGCAGGAATTCCGCATGGAGACACCAGCCTACCTGAAAGGTGACTCAGCTGGAATTACTTGGAGACAATAGATTGGGGACAAATAAAACATAGTAACGTCAGCACACCCTGTCTTCGTGGGGAATATGAAAGAGGAAGCTACCCACTCACGGTAGGAAGGCTTGGCGCTGGTTTTCTTTAGAAGTACTTGCGTTTACTCTGCCTGTTTCTCTGTCTCCTTATCCTCTGGTCTAAACAAAACCAATCATCTGTGGTTAATACTGCATTTTCTCAGTTCTTGACCATGGAATGTAAACCCTTGGGGGAAGGCCGTCATCTGACATGACTATACTATGCAAATTGAAACAAACTAGACGTAATTCTTGAGTAAAACGATCAACTATTTCGTCTGCTTTTTATCCTGTATATAGCTGCCTGTTGAGGCCTCTGTGAGGGGCTCCTTAAAGCCCTTTCTGGAAACGGATAAGCCAAGCAGGCCTTTGTAAAGAGGCAATGTGTCTTCTGAATGCCTGGTGTGTGAGTAAGAGCCCAAGTGTTTCGCGCAGATGTACAGATTTGACCCTTTTGCCATTTTCTGGTTTATCCTGGCATAGGCATAACTCAAAGGCTCACAACACATTTCCTATCCCCAATCAAATAAGAGCAGCTGCTTTGGTCTAAAGCTTTGGTGTCACGTGGACACACCATTTTGTTAAAATGCCTTCAGATACTGCAAAGTGATGCCCTCTTTCCAGTAGAGAAGAGTAAACTGTTCCGTGTGGCAGGACTGTCTGAACTCAGCTAAACTGTAACGGAGCAGTAAGCACATGCTGAATGTGTAGCTGAGCGTACAGCTTACTGTTAGGGGTACCTGCTGACTGCAGAACCCTTCTAAGTGAGCGGCTCAGATACGGCTTGTGTTGGTCAAGGAACTTTAGTCTGCACAGCAGTTCTGACTTCTGTTCTTTGGGAAAAGTTCATGTTGAGGACGAATAAAAAAAATAGTTTCTGGTGACTCAGTGCAAATTTTTTTGACATTTCAGAAAGGTTTTCTTGATATCATCATCGTGGCCATTTTTACATTAAGCTCTATTTATTTCTGTATCTCATCATGAAAGTTCCAGAAACATAGGTAGGTAGCATAGCTAACCTATGAAATAAATCAGTATCTAGATGTCCTTCATTTAAATCACTAAATTCAAAGAGTTGTGCTCCCACAACCCAGTTCCAATGCGGATTCTACTCTGTTTTCCTAGTTTGATCTTAAAATATTTGAATGATATAAATTGTACATATTCAAAACACAGAAGCTGGCTTGATAAATGTATATGTTATAATGATAATCATAATCCAATAGATCAATACAATGATCACCTCCATAATTAATTTGTGGATATCAGGAGGGAGGGTAAGCCATTTAAAATCTGTTCCAATAGCTGATACACACATACACAGTGGAATATTATTCAGCCAATAGGAGAAGAAACTCTTGTCTTTAGCAATAATGTAGATGAATTTGAAAGATAATATATGAAGTGAGATAAACCAGAGACACAAAGACAAATAGCACATGGTCTCACACATGGAAAGAATAGGTAATTCTGTTAAAGACCAGAACTCCTAAGTACCTAAATAAATCTATTTATCTATTTATTTCCAAAGAGAGGTAGGCTTTTTGGAAACGGAGTCTCTTCTTGATGTAGCAATGTCTCATCCACAGTCTCTTGGCTTCTGTTCTAGTTGGCCCACGTCTGCTTCCTTCTCCTTACGTTTTAGTCACTGAGTGTCCATTATTCCAAACTGTTAAGTTGAATGCATATTTCAAGCTACAAGTTGGAAAATCTTCTATTTCTCCTAAAGCCAGTGCTCAAAAGGATCTTTATATTATCATTTGACATAAAATAACTTTATTAAGAAATAGTTTTTAGAAAATAAAATAGCTATTATAACAGAAAAAAATCTCTTATTTGGGGTCTTTATACAATATTGAACATTTTAAGTAACTAGAATCTGATTTCTGGTGAATGGGAATTTTTTTAATTGTTAAATATTGTTATGTAGGCAAAAATAAAATTACATTTTATTTTTTCTAATTAGATATTTAATTAGTCCAGATAAAAAGGAAGTATAAAAGGCTTATGTGGCTTTGACACTAAAGCAAGCATTTATTATTTTCTGACTTGTGTGAACACATAGGACCTATCTTTCTTCTGAACATTTACTAGTAACTGAAAGATTCCAGACACGTTGAATATTCATCCATATAACTTGAGATATGTCTTCCCTAGAGTTCACATTGAAGCACATTGTTGACGTATGTCCACCATGACTAAATGTGACACACTTTGTAGTTATTTTTAATTAGAAATGAAATACTAATTCACTCACGTTTGTGTTTAGAATATATCTGGAGGAGGAGGGAACTCAGAAAGGTATGTGGTGACAGAATGTTAATTAATTTCTTTGAAAGAGAAGTCACTTTAACTTGAGGGCAGGTAGTTCTGTCTCTAATCCCCTCTGTGATCTAGAGGAGGAAATTTGCAGGGACTGCCACTCGCTGGAAAAGCCAAATCCCATCCTCATGTCCCATGCTAGTCCAAAAGATAGAGAGAGTACTTCTATTTCCCCAAGCTGGGAGGTGGTGGTGCACACCTTTAATCCCAGCACTCGGGAGGCAGGCACAGGCAGATCTCCGAGTCTGAGTCCACCGTGGTCTACAAAGAGAGTTCCAGAACAGTCAGGGCTACACAGACAAACTCTGTCTCCAGAAAACAAATGAATTAAAAGAAAAATGGAACTGAGCTTAAGTCATTCCCTGAGATCATGAGCTTCTGCCACTGGGACGCCACTCTGTCCTGAGTTTCAGGAACAGAGCACTGACACTTCCTTCACGTAATATTGGTGGTTGGCCTCATGGCACGCAATTTCAGAATCCTTTCTGAAGAGAAGTCCAATTCTTAGACCTTAAGTAGCTCCCAGATTTCCCTGATGTTACAGCCTGCAGCCTGAAAGGAAAGAGTTATGTCCTCACTGGTGACATTTTATCAGTGAGTGTTTCGAACCCATTTTGACAACACTGCTAACTTAAATAACTGGGGGACTTCAATAACTTCTTTCATTAGACTCTGTGAGTGGGATAACTCCAGTCATGACTTTGGGAGGGATGGCTTGTATATTCGGAGTCTTCAAAGTTTGAGATTCTTCTGATTAGTCTTCTCCAGTAACACCAAGAGGAAGTAAGGGAAACAGATACCAAATCATTTCTCCTGCTCAAAATTCTATGCTATATTTAAATCCCTTTTGAAGGCTGGAGAAATGGTCCAACAGTTAGAAGCACTTGTCTTAAGGGCTGACAATTGGTGTCAATATCCGGGAATAACCTGGTAGAGGACAGGACTAACCCTGGAAGTTGTCCTGACATGCATGCACCCCATGCCTCAATCTCACATGTACACACACAAATAATAGCAATTAATAAATGTATATTTGGGGAGTTAAGTCCTTATGAACTGATGCTCTCAAGATTTTTAATTTGTGATTAAAAAAAATTCCTCACCAAGCACTGGCAGACATTTCTCAAGTCTTGCTGTTTGTAAGTCTTCAAAAGTAAAGGAACCGTTCAGTCCACCTGAAGCTCAAGCCAATGATGAAACTCGTATTTTGGTTCAGGACCTGTTCTAGGCACTCAGACTGTAGAGATGAATAAGAAAGGCAGCCAATGAGTTGACAGCCCATGTGGGAGACAGATAGGTGAGATACACACTTGTTTTCCAAAGAAGGAAGTTCAATGATAGTGGCATGTGGAAAGAAGGTGTCCTAGCAGAATTTGGAGGCAAAAACAAAACTGGGTTGAAGATGTCCAGAAAACACTTCAGAGTATTAATATTGAAATTTGCCCTGATTGACACATAGAAATCACCTCCCTACTGTGACCTTCTGGCCCCAGATAAAATGTAAATAGCAGAAAGGTCATGTAAGTTTGGTGATTGTCCTGAGAAACAACCAAGGATTCAGCTTCTTTGGCAAATATGAAACAAATTTATTATACAAGGCTTTTTAAAGACAAAATACCCCCATGTTTTCACTTTATCAAGATATTTTTAAAGATTGGTTGTTATTTTTATGTATGTGTCTCTGGGAATGAATGCCATGCAAGTCCTGGTGTCTACGGAGGCCAGAGGAGACTGTTATCTCCCTTGGAGATCCAGGTGGTTGCAAGCTGCCTTGCGTGTGAGCTAGGAAGCCACTCGAGTCCTCTGCAGGGAACAGCACTTCACAGCTGAACCATTTCATCTCTGCCGCACCCACTGTGCCAAATTAAAGGAAGCACCAGAGTCTTGGAAATCTCAGGACCTTGGCCATACCCATCAAGACACAGTGCAAATACATTATATCCTTGTAGCTGTATCCATCAG
>LOEQ01005827.1:62824-76038 GCA_001685075.1 Bramus lutescens | reverse complement strand
ACCCTTAAAATAAATACCCCTTTAATTCCCAACTGGTGTGGGATTGTTTATGACTTACGCCTTCAGGCAGGTATAGGTCTCATTCCTTCTGTTAGTGTTCACGCATCTGTACTGACCTGCCCTTGGGGTCCCGGCAGCATGTGCCCTCAGCTGCAGGGACTAAGAGTACCTCCTGTGCACATTCGCTGGGCTCCCCTGTGAAAGGCGGACCTGCCCATCTTCCCCCTTTCTCTCCCTCTCTTTTTCTCTTCTGTCACTCTCTTCACAGGGACCAGTCTCTGTCCCCCTCTCTGCCCTTCTCTCTCCTCTTCCAATAAACTTCCCATGTGCGCCTTGTTGCATGGCGTGACTTCTCTTCGTGGTGCTTTCCAAATCACAGCACTTTCCTTTACCACACTGTGGCTGCTCCAGCAATCACTCAGCAAGGGAACGCTTGCAATTCTCCTTGTCTTGCATTTGCCATCCTTCCACTGACTGTAAGGGAGGTGGGAACAAAGAAAAGTGAACGCTAACTGTGGGGAAAACTCAACCGGCAAGATACAGAGGCAGGAGCAGCTCCCTGGAAACGGAAAATGGCAAATGATGTGGGGCCCAGGAGATGACAGCCCTGGCTGGAGGAGGGCACTGCCAAGAGGAGAAAAAGGAATGGGAGGAAAGATCAACCCTGAGCATAAAAATGAGAGGAGGCCTGGGTCTGTGGAACGCAGGCCTGCGCACATCCTCAGGAGCGAAGCTTGTTCGTTTGCTCTAGGGACAATATTCCTTAAGGACAGAGATAAGCTTGATTAACTTCCAGCAGAGGGAAGATGTGGTCCTAGTGTGGGAAAGTGAGGAGGGAGAAAGGAAGATGGAGGAAGGCGGAGGGAGGGGCCTGAACAGGGCAGCCCATTCCTGCCCAGTGTGTCCCAGTCCAGTATGCTCTAGCCACGTCCCCTTCACCCAGTGGGAGTCAACATCAAGCCACCCTAAAGCAATGGTACAAAAGGAAAAAGACTGTGCCTGGGCCTGAATTAAACATACAGCTCAGTCATGCTGGAAGAGTGTTTGATCAGCTATGCCCAACAATGGATATTGCTTTTCTGGGAAAGACAGACATGTGAAGTGAGTAGGGGCCAAGCCTTAAATCAGGGTCAGCAAGCTTAGCTGCAAAGAATAGTTAGTAAATATTTAGGCTCTCCACTCTGATGCTCTGGGTAGCTCTGCTGATGTGCTAAGCAATTAGTCAGTCAACCTGTACATGAGTCAACAGGTTTGTGCTCCAGGAAAAGTTAATTTAAGGACAATAAAATGTGAATTTCTCTCTGGAGAGAGGGAGAGAGAAGACCTAGAATGGGGGAAAATCATTGTAAGACACATGCTATCTAGACAGGAATCCAGAGCACACAAGCAGGCCTGGTGTGGTGGCACAGCCTTCAAGCCCAGCATTAAAGGAAGAGGCAGACAGACCTCTCTGATTCAAGGCCAGCCTGGTCTCTATAGAGCAGCGGTTCTCAACCTTCCTAACGCTGTCCTTTAATGCAGTTCCTTACACTGTGGTGACCCCCACCATAAAATGATTTTCGTTGCTACTTCATACCTGTTATTTTGCTACTGTTGTAGAATAATCTTTTTGTACGCTGTGAAGATGTGCTGCTCTCATTGGTTTAATACAGAGCTAAATGGTAAAGATAGGCAGGAGGGGTTGGGTGGGACTTGCAGACAGGGAGAGAGCACACCAGGATGAAGAAAGGCGGCGACTCGGGCCGGGAGAAGATGAACATGCCTGTTAAGGAAAGGCACTGAGCTTTGTGACAAAACATGGCTAAGAAATATGGGTTTATTTAAGTTGTAAGAGCTAGTTAGTAACAAATCTAAGCAATCCACTGAGCATTTATAATTAGTAAGTCCCAGTGTGATTATTTGGGAACTGGCAGAACAGACGTCTATGCCTATATGCTACTGTTATGAATCATAACGTAAACATAATTTGCATTATGCAGTCTCTCTTCTCCTCTCCTCTCCTCTCCTCTCCTCTCCTCTCCTCTCCTCAGGAGCTGGATTGTAGAGGTCTGTTTCTACACAGTAGAGCTGGGAGGGGGTTCTGTGGGTACAGTGTTTGCCGCATCAGTCTGAGGACCTGGGCTTGGACTCTCAGGACCCACCTACAGCCAGATGTAGTAAACTGGGTCTGTAATTTCAGAGACCCAACATTGTAGGGCCTGCAAGGAGAGGTGAGGCAGAGAGGGGGAGTCCCCAGAAAATGGATAGCCTGGCTTATGCAATAATAAACTAGAGACCCCATTTCAAAAGAAACCTGTCTTAAAGGAAAAAGGTGGGGACTGGCCCTGCAGGCTGCCATCTGACTCCACATTATTCCGCATGTTAGTGTCTGCATCCGTGTGCATGAACACACATATATATCACACACACTATGAAAGAGAAACAAACTAAACTAAATACACATTTCTGCAGCCCAGAGGCACTCTTTTACACTAAATACCATCTGACTTTCCCCCTAAAATTGCAATGTGTTTATTTATACACACACCTTTACAAATAGAATCTTTTACCACATACCACTGTAACTTTTTTCTCACTTGTCATTATATTATTAATATACCTTCTTGTCAATCATTAATGTTTGCATAACATGCCATCAAATGGACATGCAGGGAGTAATTTATCAGTTCCCACTATTAGCTATTTAGGCTCCTTTCCAATTCATATTATCCTGAACAGCGGTGTGAATTCCATCCCTGAATGTATTTACCCACACCCTCATTGACTTACTGGGGTTGCACACCTAAATGCAGAAGTAGCTGATAAATGGGGCGTTAACTAACTTCAGGGAGAGTGATGAATTATATCCCAGAGACAATGGATGACGTTTTAAAGGGACATGCTGGTCTGTCTATAAACCAGAGCCTTGTGGGGGTCAGGGACCTACTAAACAGCCAGTTGTGAGTTGAGCATGCTCAGCCCAGGCTCTCCTAAGCAGGCTGTCTGAAGTTCTGCCCTGTATTCTGCTGTTTTTCGGAGACTCGGTAAATCGGTCAGATGAGTGAGAGGAAGGTGAGAGAGCAGGAAAGGGAAGAGGGGTGCTGTCTCGGGGGGAGCAAAGAGCCTCCCGGGCTGTGTTATACAGCACTTGGCCCGAAATACAGGTGCTAACAGTATAGTTACAAGCATGGCTATTCCAACACCAATTAGGCTGGAAACTGTTTGCTAGGTCCCTGTGTAGCCAGGCCAGCAAGGGAACGAGCCAGACAGACCTGTTGGCCTGCGGGCATGCTGGTAGAGTTGAAGACTACACAGAAGGCAACTGCCATTCTGTGGTACCCCCAAGGAATCTGCTAAAGTTCCTTCCAGGATGTCACACTGCCTCCGTAGCCAACAAGAACACCTTAGGGAACTCGCTTCACAGGAGTGGGGGTGTGAAACCAAGGGGCACCCAGCTGCCTTTCAAATCCACCCAGAGCTTTGATTTCTAACTTTTTTTTAAAAGACCTATTTGTTTAATGTCTTTGAACTAAAGGGCTTGGTTCATTTTGACAGAACAGGATCATTTCTGAAAACCAGAAGAAGGTTTTAGTTGAGCCCTACAATGGTTTCTGCATTAAGTCTTACAAATGAAAGCCAGATTTAACTGGCTTTACTCAACCTTGACATCAAAGAAAGGAGAACGAAGGGGAAATACATATTAAAACACACAAAATCATCTTTATATAAAGCCTGACATTTATGAACATAACTCAGAGAAATAGCTTAGGATTAATCTGGGGATTGCAGCAATTTGAGCACAGAATGGGGAATGGGCAAACCAACAAACTGAAATGTATTGACACCTGAAGTCTGTTCTCATCGAGCAACAAACAGCTTCAAAGAACACAGGGTTTTCTTAGCTATTAGCAATTCATTTTCTCCCCACAGGCTCTGGGCAATTTTAATCATATACAACACATTAAAAATCTGCTTTAGGATTTACCTGCACAAAATTGCATAGCAAAAAAATTATAAGATTCTATGACAGTCTCAAAGCAGAATTACAGATGTGTGCATCTGGCAACGGACACAAAAGTGGGGAATGGTTCAGTTGGCAATCTCCCTCAAAGGACTTGATGTTAATTTCAATTCATTGCCAAGCAGCTTTGGAAAAGATTATTCAGGAAAACAAATAACCAGGCAGTTTGATAAAGAAGGGAGTGGGGGAATTATTTCCCTGAGTTTTTCATTTAGAAGGTGGGTGAGTTTCTGATTCATCCATGGCCTCAGCTTCTCCTCTGGAACTGGACCTAGCAGCACCCCCACCTCAGTATGGACAGCGTGAGATGATGAGCTTGCCCACCTCCAGTGCAGGGCACACAATGGGCACTCACTTAAAGGGTAGTCGTTTTTGAGCTATATGTGGGGCACTCACCTTTCCTCCTAACAGTGGGGAGGCTGAGGCAGGAGGAGCCTGAGTTAGTGGCTAACCTGGCCTGCATAGTTAATTCAAGGAAAGCACAAGTTACGTTTTTATTGAGATGGTTCATGGCAAAATTTGATCTTTAGCATACCTGTAATAAATACCATCAATAGCTATAACATTCCTTTCAAAAACTGGCCCTTTTTAAAAATTTCTTCCACATGTACAATGTAACCTGGCAGTAAGCTTTGTAGGATGTTTTCAGATGGAAGACATCTTTTACTGAGTGCTTACCACACATCAGGTGCCTTGTACTAGCAAAACAGTACAACCCCCTTGGCAGGCAGGTCCTGTGGTCCAGCTTAATTCACCATTGATAAAACAGAGACCAACAGAAGCTAAACAGTCTTCCAATGGGAGGAAGCAGTAGAGGGGATTGAGAATGGACTCAAATGTTCTCCCATGAACTGAATGGGAGACAAGATGGGCAGTGTTTGGGGCAATGATTTCCAAGAGAGAGAAGCGACCGTGTGAGTGTGTGTGTGTGTGTGTGTGTGTGTGAGAGAGAGAGAGAGAGACAGAGAGAGACAGAGAGAGACAGAGAGAGACACAGAGAGAGAGTCTATTAGAAGCACTGTGGTCTGGGAAGTGCAGACCTTGCAGGGTAGCTGACTGGCTTACTGGCTGGTGATTCCAACAGAAGATGATGCTACAGTCTTGAGCACACAGGCTGACTGGACACAGGGTTCCTTCCTTTGACGAGACCTCAGTCTCATCTCTTAAAACCTTTAACTCATCAGATGACGGTTGCTCACACTCAGATGGCAACCTAATTCATTCCAAGTCTACTGACTCAAACGTCAGTCATACATGAAAAGATACCTTCACAGCAACAGCTGACTAGGTGTTCAAGCAACTGAGCGCAGCACACTTCAAGGTTGGCGTGTGGAGGGAACCACTGGGGTTCTAGGGATACTGCCTATGTTGCCTGGTTGGGGAAAAATTAAATGGGGCACTGAGCATATAATACGTGGAATACCTTCAGCACTCAATATATTTAGTTCTTAGGGACAGATCCAGCTGAGACTAAACCACTAAGTAACGCTACGCATTGTTATTAAGGTTCAGAGCCAATAGCCTAAGTCATGTGTCAGTTTCTAAATTTGTGCTGTCTAAGGTAGCCACCAAACAGAGTGGCTCCTAAGCATTTTTATGTGACTAGGGTGACTAGAATTTAAATGCAAATTTACAGACTAAAGCAGCAAAACGTTTTAAACCCTGAGATGACCCAGAACCAGTGTACATCTGGCTGAATAAGAGAGACCACCACAATTATTTCACTGTTAATTTCCACATGTCTTGCATGTGACCACCATGGCACACAATAGCTGGTTTAAAGACACACATAGCTGGTTTACATAAGATTTCACCAGACAATGCTGTTCCAAAGGTGTGTACATACCCTACACAAAACAAGCTGAGCAGGGAATCATGGTGTCTATGAGTCTTGGTTTTAGGAGGCTACACAGCTGCAGGACAGTAATGATGGCAATGCAGCAGCACCAACCACAGGAAACGTATGCACAGTGGATTCCACTACGATGTGATCCTTGGTGGCCAGGTGGTGGTGGTGCACAACTTTAATCCCAGCACTTGGGAGGCAGAGGCAGGCAGATCTCCGTGAGTTCGAGGCCAGCCTGGTCTACAGAGTGAGTTCCAAGATAGCCAGGCTTGTTACACAGCGGAAAAAAAGAGTTATTTGGTTTTTTTGTGTGTGTATATGCATGAGTGTACATATGTGTACCATGTGCATGCAGGTGGACACCCTCAGAGGCCAGAAGAGGACGTCTTTTGGAGTTGGAGTTACAGGTGACTGACTGTGAGCCACCCAGAATGGGCCCTCTGCAAGAGCAGCAATGCTCTTCACCACCAAGCCTGAAGGTGAGATTCTGTTGATCAGGGGTACTATTAAGAGAGAGAACAGGTACGAGGCAAGTGCGGTGGCTAGCTTTTGTCAATTTGACACTTGGGAAGAGTGACAGTAATTGAGGATGTTCTCCATCAGACTGGCTGTAGACATTCTGACAGTCTGTGGGACATTTCTTCATTGGTTGATGTGATTTAGGGCACTTTCCATGAAGGTGGTGGTGCCAGCCTTGGGCAGGTGGCTCTGGATGGTATAAGAAAGTAGGCTGAGTAAGCTGAGAGGATCAAGCCAGTAAGCAGCATCCCTTGTAATCATTGCTTCAGTTCCCGCCCGCAGGTTTCTGCCCTGAGTTTCCTAGATGATGTAGAGTGTATGTGAAAACAGCTGCTTTCTCCCCAACCTGCCTTGGTCACGGCAGTCGTCACAGCAACAGAAAGCAAATTAGGACAAGAGACTTAAAAAAGATAATCACAATTTATCCAACAAAGCTCTGGTCTCCAGGATAGGTCTTTTAAAATTCTGAAAGTCAAGAAGAAAGGGGTGGATAACCCAAAGGTCCATGAAAGAAAAGTCACGGTGACATGGAGAGAGGGCTGAGTGCTTCTGCATGTGCACAACAGGATGACTGGAATGTTGGGGGGGGCAGTGTCACCGACCAGAAAACAGCTGGAAGAGACCCACGAAGACATGGCCTATGGATGGAGCGATGGCATCACAGGGATGAAACGCTCTGACAGAAGGAATTAAAGGTAGAAGGGATTTATTTAGCTCGTGGTCAAGGTATAGTTCATCATGGCAGGGAGCGTCAAAGCAGCGGTAGCTTCTTGAAGCAGCTGGTCACGTTGCACCCACATTCAAGAAGCAGAGAGCAATGAATGCTTGCTAGGACTCAGCTCCCTTTCTCTGCTTCATACAGTGCAGGATTCCCTGCTTAGGGAGTTGAGCTGTTCTTTCCACATCAACTAATGACACAAGACAATCCCTCATAGGCATTCCCAGAGGCCCATCTCCCAGGCGACTCTAGGCCCTGTCATTTGACAATGAACACAGATGGGTACGCTACTGACATCACAGATGGATATGCTATTACTCCATCCCATCATAGTTGGGTCATTGTTGTGATGTATCCCACCAAAAATATGACAATAATTTATTTTAAAAACACAAGCCTATGTACAATAATTCTAGAAAACATGATATTCAAATAGCCAAAAAAGCATGAAATAAAAATTAAAATGTGGTGGATGAACTTAACAATGACCGGAAGTCCCATATAGAGATGTGATAGAGAGTGGCTAAGATCTTCAATGGTGTGTGGGGAGGTTCATTGGTATAACCACATTAAAGATGTATTTCCTTCCCTGGAAGTTCTGGCGCTTTCTCCCTTTCTCCCTTTCCTACTAACAAAGAAGGAAAATTTAGCTTTAAAGCCCTCCTTTCAAAATAGATAAGATAATGAGGTACAGAGAAGAGGGCCTTGGGCTCGGACACCACAGAAAGAGCAATGGTTGTTAGCTGAGCCAGAGGGAGACAACAGGATGAAAACATGATGAGCTTCAAAAATGACAGATACAGCCAGTGACCTTTCATGAGCAGATGCTGGGTTCCCTGCGAGCTGCAGGGCGGTCCTTTGGAAGCACAGAGCCCCTGCAGGGTGTTTGTAGTTTGTAAAAACAGGCTGCTTTGCTTGGGGCTGCTTTCATACTCAGGCATGAAGCAATTTTCTTTGGGAGAAAAGTGGGTCTGTACCAAACGCTCCTGAGGAATTAGACTAGATTTTGGGAAAAAGGAAATTTGCAAAGCTTTGCTTGGGCCTTTGATATCCTGTTCTGCCCTAAATCTAAGAGATAAGCACTATTCTAGTTGGTTTTTGAAGTTTCTCTGTAAGTCACGGCGTGTGTGAAGCCCTGCTTCAGATTAGGGAAACTCGGGGTGACTGTTGTTAGCATTAAACAGGAAACCCTGGATCGGCTTTCTTTCTGCCTCCCGCCAAGGCTAACTGCTGTTCCCTCTTTGCCTAACCCTGGTCCTGATGATTTTGTCCTTTTTCTGCAAATGGTGTGTGTGTGTGTGTGTGTGTGTGTGTGTGTGTCTCGTATGTGCGTGTGTCTGTGTGCATGCGTGTGTCTGTGTGCATGCATGTGTCTAAGTGTGTGCATGTGTTTGCATGCATGTGTCTGTGCCTCAAGCCAAACTCAGGTTTTGAGACAGTTCCCCATTTCCCAGGGGCTCACTGATTCAGCTAAACTGGCTGGCCAGCGAGCCCCAGGGATCCTCCTGTCTGCCTCGCCAGGTCTGGTATTACCAGTGCGTTGCCACACATGGCATCTACACGGGGTTTGTAGAATTAGATGCATATTCTTAATGCTTGCACAATAAAAACTTCCCAGACTGAGTGATCTGCCAGTGCCCCCCCTCAATGATTAATGGTTTTCTGTTTTCTGTTTACATTTATGATTTGTTTCAAATTCATTCTTAAGTGACTGTGAGACCTGAGTCTCTTTAATGCTTTCAATCTTAATTTATGTGTATGTGTGTACCTGCGTGAGTTTATGTGTACCACATTTGCCCTTGGAAGTCAGAAGGTCATCTGGCATGTGTGCTAGGAACCAAACCCAGGCCCTCTGCAAGAGCAGTAAGTGCTCTTAACTGCAGATCCGTCTTTCCTTAAGTAACTTTTGTTTAATTTGTTTTCAGGTTTTAAGAACCTCCCTCTTTCTTTCTTTTTTTCCTTCCTGCCTATGGCAGCCACACTNNTCCTAGCATCACTGGCTGAAAGGACAGCCATTGCTTTTGTGTCTTAAGGCTATCCCTGTGGCTGACTTCCAGACCCTCTATTGTCTCCTACAGGCTCTGGGCCTGTCTTTCTTCCAGTACCACACAGTGTTGGTAGAGTAACTCAAGATCAACTTCACCGACCTTTGCCATGCTTTTTTCTTTCCCGAATTATATTACTCTAGCTTCATCTTGCTACACACATCTTAAAATAATCTTATTCGTGTCTATAAAAATACTTCTGGGATTTGGGTAAGAAGTTTATTAATATGTGCACATACATACAAATATGTATATATAAGTGTGGATATGGTCAATTTCTGATAGAAATGTCACCTTTGCTGAACTTTTCAAGGTCATGTTCTCATTTGTTCAAAAATTTTTAAATTATTTTATCATTATTTTATAGTTTTCAATATACGACTCACCCAAATTTATTGGATTTCTACCTGAGCATTTTGTGTGTGACTCACACATTCAGTCCTTGTTTTAGCCCCTTAAGTTTTTTGAGATTTTCAGTGCAGATAATGATGTGAAAACAGAGACAGTTTTTTTTAACTTCATGTTTTTTTAATTGCCTTTCTTAATTTATTGCTTTGTATAAAGTTCTTGAATAATGCTGAATAAGAAGAGCAAGAACAGGCATCCTTCACACAGTAACCACAGGGGGGAAACAGCCACTCTCCTGTCACTAAGTATGTCGTTGCAGGGGCTGGAGAGATGGCTTAGCAGTTGAGGGAGAGAGGTCAGAAGTCAGTACCGAGATGACAAGTTGGCATCTTGTCAGTAAGTGCCTGAAACAGGGGCAGGAAAATGGCTTGGACTTACTGAATGCCAGCCTAGCTGAGAAAACTTGAGCCCCAAATTCAGACTTGGGTTCAAAGAACAGACAGAATGGCAGAGGAGGACACTTGATGCCCTCTTCTGGCATGTACCCCCATACACAATGAGTGAGTGCACACACACACACACACACACGTGCACACACACACACGAGTAAAATGGTCCTCAGTTGGCTACCTAGCCACACAGAAAAATATATATCTGTACCACACACAAACATTACTTCCACTTGTATTGTAGTTGTGAACTGGAAAATAATAAGTCATTTAAAAAATCCAAAGAAGCATATTACTGTGTAGTTTTTGGGAAATGTTCTTTTTCAAGCTGAAGAAGTTTCCTTCTATTCCTATTTTTCCATGCTTTTGAAATATTGTGAATGAATGTTGAATCTTACCACATTTTCTGCATGGAGTGATAGGATCATGTGACTCCTTTTCAGCCTACTGCATATGGTCCGCGTTGATTTTACTATTCAGAACTGGATTCGATTCCCTGGAATAACCCTAAGTCTGGCTTTGGCTTCCAACCCTTCCGTTTGCTAACATTTTGTTAAGGGTTTGCATGCCTACATTCATACAGGAGTAGGGTTTCTTTTATTCAAGATTACTTTATCTAATTCTTTCTTTTTTCATCATTCCTTGCGGAAGAAAGAAGAGAGCACATTTGCTTCCTCCTCCTGGCAGCAGAGAGCCTGCTGTGTTCTTGGTGTGGGACATGCTGGAGACAGAACCCAGAGCCTCACAATTATTCTCCAACCCCCGATGAATATCTAAAAGCAAGCTTTGCTCCCCTTTCACAGAAGACATTCCCCTATGAAACAGGCTCACATCCCAAGGCCTTTCAAAAGTGAGATTTGCCGTTCGAAGATGAGCAAGTTTGGGCCATCCCGATCTGCCAGCTTAGACACTACACTAGCAGCAAAGATCTCGCTCCCTTTATCAGAAACTTCCCTAGAAAATGAAATAATATAAAGGCTGGTGATTTTATCTCCTACAGGGGTTTCTGCGGTCCTATCACGGCAGTGGCTGGTGCTAGAGAGGACTCTACATCCAGCTATGTACCTGCCCCCATCCCTGGTGTCTCACTGCCTGTCTACATCAACAACCCCAATGTTTACAGTGTGACAGTAAGGCCTGCGAGGGTCGAAATGCAGACTCCCGAGCCTTGCTCTGCAGGTCTTAGGTGGGCCTGGGACTATTAGCATCTTCGTCTTCAGTGAGCTGGGCTGTGTATCAGAACTCACTAGGATATAGAAACTGTGTTAATAAAGTTCCCATATTGATAGAAATTACTAGATTCTCACGGAAAGAAAATATTTAAAAGTAGGACAAGGAAGGCAAAGACAGGATGTGGGGGATAGAGAAGGGGTTTGGTGTCAGGCCTATTGGGCAGGGTGGCTGTCATGTGATACAGTTTCATCTGCTTTCTCTTGACCTCTAAGTACAGAAGGCCACTCTACCAACTCTCTTGTTTCCCCAGATTTCAGGCATTTTAATGTTACTGACAAGTTATTATTTAGAAGCCCACAAAGCTAAAGTTGGCCTGGTTTTTCTTTCTTCTTCCCCGCACCAGCCCCAACAAGTGTATACATCTAATCCACTATTCTTAAACCTCTGGGACCTGATCTTTCCTCAGGGATCACACCTCCTTTCTCTGGCCAACTCCCACCTATGGTCTGTTGCGACTTCTCTTATTGTTTTACTAACAAATATAACTCAGAAGTTAAACATTTGGAAATAAACCTGAGAGATCCACAGAGGGATGGTGAAATGATTACCTGCCCTCTTCTCCACCTTCCCCGATTGAAAAGGCTGTGCATCTTCTTAGGCTCCTTCTTATTCCTCCTGTGTGCCCCTCTATCCTCCTTTGAGTCGGCCAGAAAACTCTATGGTCCTTTCCAGCCAGCTGAATGCGGACTCCAGGCTCCAAACCAAGGTCTGACTCCACTGTGGGTCCCGGAGCAACAACACAAACAAATCTCCTACAACAATGGTCTCTATGCCTGTTTTTGTGTGAATCAGAGATAAGTCACCTCAAAGGTTAGTTTTGACAGTCATCTTGAAGAAAGTCTCACTGAGGAATTATTTAAAGCAGGTTGGCCTGTGGGCATGTCTTGAGAAGGGGTTGATTGTTCACTCAAGTGGGAAGACCCAACCCGTTGTGGGTGGCATCATTCCCTAGGCAAGAGGAACTGACAGTAGAAAGCTATCCAAAGGCAAGCAAGCGAGGATGTGTTTGTTCTCTTTGCTCTGGACTGGATGTGATGTGGCCTGCCGAGCTCCTGCCTGGCATTACCAGAAATGATGGGCTGAAGCTTGGAATTGTAAAGTCAAACTCAGTTGCTTTTTGTCAGGTTATTTGTGGGAGCCCAAGTGTGACTCAGTTTCCATCTGGAGTCATTTCTTTAAGTCATTTAAAGAAGTCATTTGAGTTCAAGCTTACCTGCTCTGCTTTTTCCTATAACCCTGAGGGCTATGAAAGACTTCTGATTTAGCCCGTGGGAAAAGAACACTGGTATACAGTTTACTGCTGATGACAAACCTCAGGAGCATCAAGATAAAAGTAAGGTTGCTTTCAAGCAGCAAGCACATGGTGGAGAGGAGGCTGCTCACTCAAGGACAGGAATGGTTTTCTGGTTAGATACTAACTGACCATCTGTGCTGTGCTCTGTTCTGCTTTTGTATATAAGCAAGCTCCGAAATAAACTCTGGGCTGTTTGGCTGCTTTGGCATGACCAGACAGACCTCCCGATTCTAGCCTGTCTTCTGTTTCTTTCATCTGACTTTCTTTTGGCCTTGAGGATCCCCTATCCAGGAGCCCTAGCTGACTTTGTAGGAGTGGTCTCCTGCAGGTGTACCCAGGTGTGCAGCCTCCTGGGGAGGGAGTCTTCATAGGGACACCACAGATTCCAAGGGCGCTCGGAAGTGTGGTAAGTATATACCAGGAGTATAAGCAGTCACACGGTGTAAATATAAAAATACTAAGCCGTGGCATGTGGTCTAAGTGCAAAGAAGAGGTTATCTGTACAGCAGCGTGGAAAACAAAGTTTAAATAAGTGGCAACTTAAGAAAGAAGTAACTTGAGTATAAGTGTAAAAAGTAATTATGGGCCAAGAAAACAGCAAACAGCTGTTTGTACATGTACTGAAAAATGTTTTAAAGGTGAGAGGCACCAAGGTAGGGCATCAACAACTGTGTAGGATTTCAGAATTTGTACATTTACTTATAGATATCTTTTTTAAAATATTTATTTATTTATTATGTATACAATATTCTGTCTGCGTGT
>LOEQ01005827.1:46178-61178 GCA_001685075.1 Bramus lutescens | reverse complement strand
AATACAAGTTAATAATTAATCATCATATTGTAACCCTCTGGGTTACAGGGTTCTACACAATTAGCCTCCTACGAAATGACAAGGATGAAGCTCTTAGCTATTCAGGCTTTCATAGAGAAGTCCAAACATGTTTACTAAGAACTATCAACATCACATTTGTGGTCTGTAAATGAAAAGTGCTGTTTAACTGCTCCTATCATGGTTAACAATAGGACAAAATGCTTATTATTATGAGTCTTTTAATTCTGACGGTCTAAAAAATATACGGGTCTGAGGACATCCGTATAGGTTGTAAGGATCTGAAGGCATAAAAGCTTGGATTATATGGGTCTGAGAGGATATTCTGAAAAATATGGATACAATTTATAAGAAATAATGGCTTAAGATAGAGATATGGAAATTGTTATAAGATTTATTTCCCCTTCTATAATATTATTATGCTAGAATTTCAAAATTTATAGTTTAGCATTAATAGAACTCTGACAAGCTAATAGAACAATGATTACTTACTGTTTGGGTCACAAGCTCAACATTTTAAATTTCTTTTGGTTTTCTTCTGACTATAGACTCATATGCTATTTAACCCAAACCTATAGTTTTTGCTAGGGCTCAAGGATTTGAGTCTGCTCCTGCTGCTTTATGGATACCTGTTACCTGCTTTTTTATAATATGGATTTCAGCACAGATTGATAATGATAATATATGTAAAGCTTTTATGTTTTTATAAAAGAAGATTCATACAAACTTTAAAACATTGAGAGAATCATGCATCTTGGATCCACTCCTCACAAGTTAAAAGGATTATGGTATTTTTTTTCTCTCTCTCCTGGTTCTAGGACCCTGCCCCTTCCTTAATTATTGAAACTGTGAGTCTACAATTTTCAAATGAGTTCATAAATGTAACTCCTGTTCCTTGTTTGTATCTGTCTCACTAGGTTCCCACTTGGCCGACAAACACATTCAAGCATCAGTTGCTGATAATAACCTGCTTCAAATGACTATGAGTCCTGAACTTGCTGAAACCCAGTGTAGATCCATCCAGCCAATGTGATTGCTGTCTTTTCAGCTTGTCAGTGAACCAGATCCCTCATTGCCTTTGACTAACATTCTAGCCTTCCAGGGCCCTGAGAACAATGTCCTAAGGTCAGCATTAAGTAATTACAGAAGTGAATACGTTATCCCTGTTCCTCCCCTGGAATGTTAGATCTAAAGGGAATTTCTCTGTCAGCCATCACAGGGGTCTTGGTCATGAATGCCTTGAATAAATGATAATTCCTATTTAGGTGCCATTAAACTAATGATGGTAAAATCCTAATATCAGCCTCTGGAACAAACTCATCTCAAGGATCTGAGATGTACTATACAGGGGAAAGGAATTTTGAAAAGGCACAGGGAGTCTTAAGACTCAATTTAAAATATTATAAAAAAAAGGGGGAGTTAGGGTTATACCCACAGTCACAATGTATGTGTTTTATTTTAAAATTTTACAATTTTCAATGGGATGTCTGTGAGCAATCTTCCATGAATAGATTTTGGCATGAACGTACCACCACATAATCTACTCAGGTCTAATGGAAAGATCCATTTACTGGTTTATGAAAGGGTCCCCACACTGTTTTGATGTGGGGAGAGGGCATGTTTGTGTTTTTTCACAGGATGAAATTGAAGCTCAATTGGTACAGTGTTTGAAACAGAAAAATGCTGATCCTGATGTTGCTGATGACAATCCAGAAAAACCAGAGTGAGACCTACTGGGTCTATGTTTGTGATCCACCTATTTTACATCCTTCTGTTTGGGAAGGAAAGGAGATTGTGGTCACAGTCAATAATACACATCTTTTAGATTGACCTGCCACACAAGAGTTCCTAATTGCTCGAAAATTTTCTTATGTTGGGTATAGCAAAGAAATTCGTGTATGTTTTGCAAAGAATATTGCTTTGGAGTGTTTACAAAACTAATTTTGGTACACAATAAACAATGTACTTATTTTACAAAGTTATTGCTTCCTCAAGGTAATTGGATATATGATTCTTCACCCCTTCAACAATTTCCTCCTTGCAAGAAGGAACTGTGGGAGTCCAATGGAACTTTGTTGTGGAGACGATGCACTGGCATTATCCCATTAAAGTACAACACTACAGTGACATCACAGTACATTCTGGGCTGGTCTGGAAATCAAGAAGATTATAGTGACTCTTATCTTTTGTCTATAGCAGAATCTTGGGACCCAGGACTGTCAGCTGGAATTCTGTATTCCAGTACAAAATTTCCACAGACTTATGTTTGGAAACTTGCTGCTTCCACGGGAAAAGCGGCAGGGCAATCCAGTCCTTCAAAACCTGTTTGCCCCCTGAAAGGAACTCTTTTGGCTTGGTTCAAAATGCTTTATGTTCTTTTGGTGGGAGAGATAAAAGTCTCCATGAATGGTATTGTATTCGATGTATCATTCCCTGATTGTATTTTGACTAATTGTGTTTCTCAAGTGGATGATCATACTCATGTATTAGTGTTGAAACAACCTTCTTTTGTAACATTGCCTGTGCATGGCAATGATCCATGGATTGATGACAAAAATTTACAAGTAACTGAATAAATTAAGAAATCTTTAGGTAGACAGATTAGCTGTAGCAGGATTTTCAGCTCTTGTTATGCTTACTACTGCAGTTGCTTCTGTGGCTTTGTCTCGGTCTATTCAAATTGCAGGGTTTGCTAATCAAATATCTAAGAATGTTCTACGACACTGGAGACACAAGAAGACATAGATGTGAGAATGGAGCATAAGTTGAATGCCTTGTATGATGTGATACAATCACACTGTAAGGGGATGAGCTCCAAAGCTTATAAACCAGAGTCCAGTTTAAATGTCATGCTAACTGTGTTACTTCTTCTGTGTATAATGAAAGTGTTATTGATTAGGAAAGAGTTAAAGCACATCTTAAAGGAATTTAGAAACTACATAAAAAATATTGGATTTGGGAAAGTCTATATTAGATCTCAATGCAGCAAAAGCAGCTGAAGATGTTTTGGTGCAGCTGAGAAGGCTGTTCCCTTGTGGTGAGCATTTGCTTCACTTCTAGCAGCATTGTAGTTCTCAGAGCTTGGGTTCTTTGGAGCAGGGTTTGTCTACCTATAGTTCTCAAGCTGATTATGAACTCACTGTGGAAAGTGGGCTCGGGACTTCATGGAGTAAAACTCTGCACACTTCCCTAAAACTTGACACCAGAGACTTGCAATCAGAGACGGGTGAGTTTTCTTTGCCTCTTTTTTGACCTAAGACAGGAGATGGATCTCTAGGATCCATCTTCCCATGACGGGGAAGACTAGAGTGCGTAAGGAACCCCCAAGGCAGACGCAGTCTTCTGAGGGATTCTGAGAGGTTCTTAAAATATAATGTAAAAGGGGGAAGTGTGGGAGCCCACATGTGACTCAGTTTCCATCTGGAGTCATTTCTGACTTATAGAAGTCATTTGAGTTCAAGCTTACCTGCTCTGCTTTTTCCTATAACCTTAAAGACTATGAGAGACTTCTGATTTAGCACAGGAGAAAAGAACACTCCATCTAGTAGACAGTATACTGATGACAAATCCCAGGAACATCAAGACAGAAAGCAAGGCTGCTTCCGAGCAGCAAGCACATGGTGGAGAGGAGGCTGCTCACTCAAGGACAGGAATGGTCTTGTGGTTAGACACTGACTGACCGTCTGTGCTGCTGCTTTGTTCTGCTTTGTATGTAAGCAAGCTCTGAAATAAACTCTGGGCTGTTTGGCTGCTTTGGCATGACCAGACAGACCTCCCGATTCTAGCCTGTCTTCTGTTTCTTTCATCTGACTTTCTTTTGGCCTTGAGAATCCCCTATCCAGGAGCCCTAGCTGACTTTGTAGCAGTGGGCTCCTGGAGGTATTTTATCATAGCGGCAGAAATGAAACTCGAGCAGAAGCCTTTCCAGGAGGCTCTTTGCCATCATCTAGCAGGAAGTAACTGGTTACTATTCAAAACTAAAATGACCTTGAAGTTGATAATAAACTCCTGGACTTGTAAGATACACAGCTTGTTCAGCAGTTAGTTTTACAATGACCTTCTCCCACAGTAGCTACATGAGGCTTACCCCTCTACCTTCACTCTGCATCCATCCTACCAACCCCACTTGCATTAAAAAAATCACCCCTTAACTATGCTTGGACACAGGGCAGTTTTTGCTCTGCTTCTCTGATCTCTCAGCTTTCACCCTGAGTTTTTATTGAAAACAATTAGAATTCATGTTAAAGGAGACTAGGAGACTACGGTTCAGTGTTGCAAGGAGAGCCGTTTGTTTATCCCGGCCACTGGAATAGCTTAGCCAGGAAATAAACACACAGAAGCTAGATTAATTAAATCACCACTTGGCCCATTAGTTCTAGTTTCTTATTGGCTAACTCCAACATCTTTATTTAACCCATTTCTATCAATCTGTGTATCACCACGAGGTCGTGGCCTACCAGAAAAGTTTCAGCACATCTACCTCCGGCCACGGATCCATGGCGTCCCCCTGACTCTGCTTTCTTTCTCCCAGAGTTCAGTTCTGTCTTCTCTGCCTAACAAAGTTCTGCCCTATTAGGCCAAGGCAGTTTCTTTATTCATTAACCAATACAAGCCTCACACAGAGGGGACTCCCACATCAGTTCAGTGGTTAAAGTATTTTCTGTACTTGTGTGAGGACCAGAGTTCAGATCTCTATAAACCCAAATAAATGGCTAGTGGAGGCAGTGTCTTAGAAGACAGAGACAAGGTGTTGCAGCCAACAAAGCTCACAGGAGTTGGAGGGCTAAAGAGCACTTTGACATCAGACATGGAGATGCAGAGCTAGAGCTTGCCATGCTGGCATTGGGTCTAGCTTTGGCCCAGTATTCCTTCACTATCTCCCTTTCCTCCCTTTTGGAATGGTCATGTAGTTCCTGTGCCAGTGTTTGTTGGAAGTAAGTCCTCTGCTTTTTGATTTTATAGGGAATTGCAGAGAGGGTACTGTTGTAAATCTCAGAAGAGACTTTGGGCTTTTAAATAGTGTTGAGATTGTGATAGACTATGGGGCTTTTGAAGTTGGGCTGAGTGCATTTTTGCATTATGATATGGCTACAAGCCTACGGTGGCTAAGGGGTGGAATGTAGTGGTTTGAATAAGAACAACTCCCATAGTCTCACACATTTTACTGCTTAGTCATCAGGAAGTGGCACTATGTGATAGGGATTAGGAGGCATAGCCTTGTTGGAGTGGGTGTGGCCTTGTTGGAGGAAGTGTGTCACTGGGCTTTGAGGTTTCAAAAGTCTAAGCCAGGTCCAGTATCTTTCTCTTCCTACTGCCTACAGATCTGGATGTAGAACTCTCAGATTCTTCTTCAGCCTCATGTCTGCCTGAATGCTTCCCAGCTCCCTGCTGTGATGACAATGGACTAAACCTCTGCGACTATAAGCAAGTTCCAATTCAATGTTTTCTTTTATGAAAGTTGCTGTGGTCATGTTATCTGTCATGGCAATAGAACACTGACTGACACATGAGGAATCCCCAGAGCAATCTGACTATCAAGACTAGTTGTATCAGTGAGCTCTGGGTTTGATTGAGATTGAGAAATCCTGCTTCAACGAAAAAGGTGGAAGAACAATTTTTGATGTCAGTCTTGGGCCTCCACATGCATGCTTATACACGCAAGAGGACTCATACACATATACACATGCAAAAGCAAAGCAAAGCAAAACATTAAGGCACATGTGCACATGCACATACACACCAAACATCATTACCAAAGGAATATCCTTATGGACATAATCAACAAAGCCTCAGTGTCTTCTACCTTAGCATTGTACTAAGCAGCAAAACTTAGTCCTGCTGGAGAAGAATATTCTAGGAATTACACACACACACACACACACACACACACACACAGTGGAAGTAACCTAGAGAAGCAGATTCTTTTTGTACAAAGGGCGTGTCACAACCCAAACCAGGTGACCAAGCACAGAGGGGAGGGGAGGTCATTTGGTTTTTTATGAGTGAGTGTATCTCCTGCTGTTGGTCAAAACCTGCTCTCACAACCTGACAGGATTAGCTAATTCATAATTCTTGAGCAGCGAGGCTGCTACAGAATCAAGTCTTAGGTTTGCTCAGAGGTTGAGCAAACAGGCACACACAGAAGAGTTTCACATCTGGGGGCAACGGTTATGGAACCCTGGGCCTCATGGGGCCAACAACCTTTAACAGAAGAAAAGTTTCCTCAGACTCCACACTCACTTCTGCTTAGTTGCTGTTTGTGGTTAGAACCTGGGTTTTTCTTTATTTGTTTTGTTCTGTTTGTTTGTTTGTTTCTAAGGAGGAGTATGGAGGTCAAGGGCTAGAAATTTCCAGATAACTGAGAAGTTCGTGTAATCTTCTTACTTAGTTCAATTCCCATTACTGCTGTTAGCATGCCAGCAAGCACGTGAGGACATTTCCCAAGCACTGCTTACCTGCACAGCACACTGTGAGATTTGACCCCTAGCAGTAAAGAGAAACTGACTCAAACCATTGCTTTGCCTAAAAGAATAAGGGATTTAGTTGACAACAGGGGCATGGCTTTGTGATAATAATGTGCTTTAGAAATTAGTCTGTTGCTTTAAGTAATTAGCATAAAAATTTTAGTTATCAATTGGCTCATAACAAACAGACTCACTAGGTGCCCTACTAAGTCATTTATCTAAATGAAGAGTTCTGCTAAATTATATTTGTGGGCATTGATCAAACCTAATAGGAAAAAGAGATTAAGATGAAAATCACGAGATTAAATTTTTAATTAGTTTGCCTCCTGAACAAATGATTTGCTGACTGATCAGTTGCCTATGTCTGCCTGGAAACACATGGCTCCCTAACCAAACTTGTGAGCTTGAAGATTGTGTTTATTGTCCTTCTGCTTGAGGAGGAAGAAAGGGGATGGCAACATTTGGGATCACATAGTTCATTGTTGAATAGTAACAATTTAAGCTTCCCACATGTGGAATAGATCTCGCCACTCTTCTCTCCAGCATCCTCATGCCCAGGATTTCTTAGGTCAGCCTCATGGACCACTCACTGTACAACAGTGGCCTTCAGGCAAAAGCGTGATCTTGATTTCTGCTTTATCTCATCCATTAAATCCTGTCAGATTCCCTGCCAATACACATTCTGGATCTGTCTGCTTTCCTATCAGTTCCATCCTTCCCTTAGTCACCTACAGCATTCTCCTTGCTTTTTTCTCCAGTGTGCTGGGAATATAGGAGAGCCACCTCGAATTATGTGGGTGCTGGGGACACAAACACTGGTCTTCATGTTTGTGTGGTGAGCGTTTTTATCCACGGAGCCATCTCCCCATCCTTATGCACTTTAGTATTCATATAGGCTGGATCTGAGGATCAGGGAAGAGTGAAGAAGTTTCCACTGGTGCTCACTCACGACAGAGAGAGGCAGAGGAGGTAAACTCAGCGTTTTATAAATCCTTCTTAGCCTGCTGTTAAACAGGCTTCAGTCAACTTCGTTACTGCCACACAGCATTCACTTGGACCTTTATGAATCTTCTGCCCCCTTGTGACCACCCTTGGAATTTCTTTCATTTGAACTGCAGACTTTACTCAAGTCCAAGTCAGAGTCCTATATCTCTTCTAGTCTGTGACAGTCTCAGAATCCCCATGATTTCTACAACCTTGTCTTTAGGGCTAGACAGTAATTTGGGGACTGTCCATCAACTTGGGTTTTTGTGATTTTACCTCACATATCTAGGATTTCTCTGTGTAGCCCTGGCTATCTTGGAACTAGCTCTGTAGATCAGGCTAGCCTAGAACTCAGAGAGTCATCTGCTTCTGCCTCTGCTTCTCCTTCTGTTAGGATTAAAGGCAGGCTCCACCATATGCCCTGCTGGGGCTACCTCTTGATATACATAAGAGGAAACTAGATGTGACGTGCTTCCGCCCTGGGTGTGAGTATGTGGAATAGACCCAGTGCTTTTATCTGTGAGTTTTCAGCAGGTGTTTAACACAAAAACTCATCATTTGGGGGGCCATATCTATGTGCCTATGTCCCCGAGATCTTTTGCCCATAGAAAGACTGACTGGTTGCATTTCTGTTAGTTCATGCTCAGGGCATCTTGAAGTGGTTTTTTGGGGAGGATTGTTTTAGTTTTTGAGAAGAGTCTTGTGATCTACCTCAGGCTGGTGTGGAACTTATAGCTATCCTCCCGCCTCAGCCTCCTGAGTGCTGGTATTAAAGGAATAAGACACCATGCTCAGTGCTAATGTAGGGATTAGTCCTTTAACAAATGAAGATATAAGTTACTAAAAGGCAAATGCAGACCTGGGGCTTGATTCCAGACACACCCACTTCCCAGTGGTGTTACTTCTACAGTGTGAGCCTGCTTTCCTGCTCTGTGCCAAGCAGTGCTAATGAGGCAGGGACTTAAGAAGATTATATGCTAGATGGCCTGGGAGAGAACCTTTATCCACAAGTGTCACTTCTCTGAGCCAGGGTGTCCTGTTAGGTTTCAGGAACTGGATATCGCTGACCACCTGCTTGGCTGGTTGCCAGATGCTATGGATCTCAGCCCCTCCAAGGGCAGGTTAACTCCACCAAGTTCCTGGAGAAACTGAGGTTCAGAGAGGCCTGGCAGCAAACCACAGGCCAGAACTGAGTGGAGACAAAGTCTGTGTTCTTTGGCATGAGAGAGACATGGCTGCCTGAGCCTCCCCCATTTAACCCTCCCCTGACCTCATCCTGTGTGACTTTGGCCCCGAAATCTTTTTGTCCATAGAAGGGCTGATTGTAGTTCTGTGGGCAGTTCATTGGTACCATGTGCTTTTCCTTTAAACCAAAGGGACTTTGTGGGGCTTATAGTTAGCACTCTCCCCGCCCCAGGCAATCAACATTAACAGGAGGGACTTAGAAACTGATGCCTCGGTGAAGACAGACCCTAAAAAGAAATCCCACACTAGCTCAGAATTGAGTATACTAAAGGGTTATTTATTTAGGGGTAGACTCACAGATCACAGTCCTCTTCTCGAACGGGGAACAGCAAGCGAATCCCGCAGCTAGAAGAGATAGCAAACATGGGCTTTACATTAGCATATATAGTAGAAGAGGCCACACCCAAGTGGGCGGGTAACTTAAAGACTACTGGCTGTAGGAATTCCTACAACACCTCCCCCTTTTGTTTAAATAAGAAAGTTCTAAGCCTAATACAAAATTATATACAATAAGAACAAATATCGGGTACAAAAATTAGAATTACAACCAGCATAAACAGTATCAGGCAAGAAACGTGATAAAAGTTTCAATAACTATCCTATCTTAATGACTTTAAGTCTTGTATTATAAATAACTTGGTCAAGTCATGAGAGGAAAGTAATTACAACTATCTAGTCTACAACCCTATCAAAGACCCGAGAATGGAAATAATATTACTTGAGTAAGCAGGAAGAGCAATCAAGCAACTTCGAAAATGTCCAACAAATGACAGAGACAATTGGCTACCTGGGCAATCACCCAAAGTCTCATTTGCAACGTTGGAGCAACCAACATTGGTTAAGGCCTACAATAACTGACAGACCATTTTCAGAGGCAGACAATTTTTCAAAACCATCTTACCTTGTCTTTGCAAGATTCGACAGTTTTTTGTTTTTTTGTTTTTTGTATCCTGCTTGTCCTGTCCGGACATGTTGCATTTTGTCAGTGGTCAATACATGGGCAGTTCCTTGCCCAAAGGCCAGTTTTTCCAAGAAGAAAACAAGCTCCAAGTGGAGTGCCTTTGTTGCTCAACATTCTCTCGGGGATAAATCTGTGCTGCCAGGAGCAAATGTCTCACGTCAACAGAACCCTAAGTTATATAAATGCCATATTCTACAGCTCTTTGAATTAGTGGAAGATTACCTATCTATGCAGAATACAACCTCTATGTATTTAAAAAAACTTGCTGAATCTATCTAAAAGTATTACAAACATGGATGACTACTGACCTATAATTCTTAATATTTATATAATTTAAAGACTAAGACTTTATATTAGAATATTAAATAATCTTTAAACAACTGTGCAACAAATGAGGACAATGTAAACAACATATAAGTTATCTTGATCAGACGTAGAAATGTATATTGCAATATGATAAATATATCCTAAAATTGTATCAATATACAAAATGCCTTAAGCAGAGGTAGAAGCATGCATACATACAATATGACAAAATAATTTTGCCTAGGTATACAAATATTGTAGATGAAATAGGCACATATTCAATATAATTTAAGTTTGTATCAATATACCAGAATCTATACCAATGTAAATTACTTATAAGTAATAGCTCACAAGTATTCACTCTGTTACTCACTATTATTAGTGTGAGTAAACTCACACTAATCTATTATCTCATCCAATTTTCCTTTTTTTTTCAAAGAGATCCCTGAGCTTACGTAATTTCCCTTCAACCCCCAACCCTACCAATTATAATCAACCCCTAAATGATGTCCCTAGCCCTGAAGACAAACTTTGTTGGGAGAGGGGACATCGTCTTCTAGAATTACTTCCAGCTGTCATGGGGGCGATGTTCTTACTATGGGATCCTGTGAAAGTAAAATGATGGTTAAGTTCCACGATCACTGTCTGGTATAATTGCAAACAGTCTCTGAGTATTTGGTATGGTTTTTCTGAGGTTCCTATTTGGAGTTCTGGCCAGAAGGTTGTAAAGAAGTGCACCACTTCAGACAACCAAGTTGGAACCATCTTGAGCAGTGGGTACCCAAAACAGGTCTTATAGTAGCGCTATCAGCATCATGATGTCATAATAACCAGGTGTAGTCTTTGTTGTGGGGCCTCATCTTCTTCCTGGAAACTTCAAAGATTACTGCAGGAAAATTCATTGTTCATTGAGGAAAACTTAAACATTATTTGTACAGACATGTATTTAATGAAAGGTGCGATAGAGACAAAAACAGGTATGAAGAAAACTAATTTTTTTTCAAATTCTTTTTTCTTTCTATCTCATACAATGACTCCTGACATGAGACAAAAACTAGTGATTTCATTGAGGCATCTAGCCTCTGGTTCTCATTCTGCACAAGTGATCCCAAGGTCTGACATTTTTCCTTTAAAGATAACATCTCATCTTTGGACATTATTTGGATAGTGTGCAGATTGTCTTCCTGTCTTTCTATCTGCTATCCTACCATAACTTTTTTTTAAACAGATTTTGATTGTCAGATTCAACAGTATGAATTCTTTCAGATAATTTCTCAGTACCCTTTGACATGAATTGAATTTTGTCTGTCAAATTACATTATCCTTTACAATAATATTAATTTTTCAGGTAACTTTTGATTTTTGATGGTACTAATCCTGTCAGCTAGCTATTCATTATTAGTCTCTAAGCACTGTATCATTTCTAAGAGTGCCTCATTCTTGGCTCTGTTATCAAATCATTTCCTTAAGGTTATAATACGAAGAAAAAACCTAGTCCCAATTTCCAATAAATGGATGTATCACAATAACCATATAAGCCTTGCAGAATACAATCCATACTATTAGCAAAAAGGTTACTAAAATTCTCTATGGTAATATTGTCTGCAATTCATAACTTTCAAGTTTATTGATTTATCAATTAATAAAATATTTACCTGTGTTATGAGGTCCGGTAAATTATTTTAGGTGTAGTAATCATTATTGTCCAGCAGGTGTTGTGGTTGCAGAGCAGTGACCAGTGGTGCCACAATCAGATCTGCGTGGTTAAATACTGACAAATAAGCTTTGCTTGACAAATTAAAGGCAGTTAAGCCAATTATGTACACAGAGCAAGGAGCCCAGAACTCGGGAGCAGGGAGCACAAACCAGAAGCTGTGCAAGTCACCACACAGCAGGGAACATGGCAGTTGGGGTGGGGGGCGTGAGTGAAACTGGGAGATTTCCAAATCACAGCGTGCATTTAACTCCACTGTGGTGGGGGGTTTACAAAAAACCACTTAGTAGGTGAAAGCAAGCCAAGCGGGCCGGAGTGGGAGACCTTCTGGGCTGTGGACCTTTTTGGCCTTTTAAGACAGGTCCACCTGGTAGGTGTGGAGTTCGGATCCACGTGGGTGCCAGATGAAGATGGACGCTAAAATGAAATCCCACATTAGCTCAGAATTGAATATAATAAAGGGTTATTTATTTAGGGGTAGACTCACAGACCACAGTCCTCTGCACATATGGGGAATAGCAACTGAATCCTACAGCACCTCAGAATTGTCTGTGGCCTATAAATTGTGACCATGTAAACGGGTGGGCATTTCCTGAGTGAGGCAGCTTTCTACAGTGCATAGGGTCTCTTTGGCCTCCAGCTTTTGACAGGAGGTTCCAGATCCTTGCAGAGCCAGTGTTTAACACATATCCCTGATGTGGCAGCTAAGAATGCAGCTGTCTGTCTCAGGGTATTTGCTGAACTGTCTCCAGAGAACAGAACAGATAGGGACCCACAGTCTCCTACCTCTTTTCCTTTGACAGTACCTGACCATCATTCTTTCTGTTCTTTATGGATGGAAGATAAGGAACCAAGGAGACAAGCTGCACCAATGGCTGAAAAGACAAGGAAAGCAACTATCGGCCCAGTGGGATGGGCAATAGGCTGTCTGGTTTATTAAAATTACTCTTCTTGGCTCAGAGGCTAAAAGTGCTTGCTGTGAAGCCTCCTGGCAAGCTCTGGGACCTACTAGTATAAGAGACACAGGTCAAGTTCATTACTTGACGTCTCTCTGTTGGGGTTGACGTGTCTGTGCGACAGCTTCTGTGTGTAGTAATGGACAGTTGCTCATTGAGTGGGGCTGGGAAGAAAGCTTTGGGCAGATTTCTGGTGATGGTAGCAAAGGCAAGCAGTGTGCACTGAGGTGCTGGGGCCCCAAGAAGGGCTAGGAACCGACAGTGTTCCCTTCTTGGCAAAACCAAATACCTGCTCCAAAGCTCCCCTACCTTTTTTATTCTCTTTCTCCTACCTAAGGCCTTGGGAGCTTCCTTTATGTTTTCTCTGTTCTTCTGGCTGTAAATTCATCCTACCTTCAAACTCTGTCTTCAAAGCGTCAGTGTTTGCTTGTTTGTTTGTTTGAAGCAGGGACTCCTGTGCAGCCAAGGCTGGCCTTGAACTCAGGATGCTTCTGTTGTCTCAAGTGCTGGGTTTCCAAGCACATACACTGCACGGGGCCCAACTGTCTTGATCCCTGCTGCTTCTCACTTCACCCCCAACATCATCTTTCACTGATTTTGCCACAACTTCCTAGCCCCAATTCCCCTTATACTCTTTTGCTGCGGATGGTGACATAACCATCTTTATAAGCCTAAATCGGATCAGTTTATTCCTCAGTTCAGGAGTGTGTAGTGGTGTCTTGTCACCCTTAGGATAAAAGCAAAGACCTTGCTATGCAGTAAAATGCCCTCTGGTTGACCTCAGTTCCTTCTTCCCTTCCCTATGCTTTCTAAACTGTATTGGATTTGTTTCCTTCCCATGTGACTGCCCCAGGGCCTTGGCATCTGTTCTTTCAATCTTCACATCCGGGATTAACATCACTCAGTTCATTTATCCAGTTCTCTGCTCAATTTTCATCTTTTTAAGAAGGGATTGTCAGTACTCTGTCTAAAAAAGAGCCTCCTTTTCCTTTGGTCTGCTTTTATCTTTCTTTCATAACAATGACCTAAATGGTTTAGTTTCTGTTTTTCTCTGTATGTGGCCTGCTTCCTGCTCTGGAATAAAATCCACGGGTGAGAGGACCCTGTCTGAGTTCCTGCATCCCCAGCTCCTAGAAGAAGGCATCACGCACGAGGTAGTGATGGGATAAATGGACTTAGAACTGTTTCTTGGCCCGAAAGAGAGCACCCATCAGCTGAGATCTTACAGTACAGACAGGAGAAGTTGCAGGCCTCAGTTTGACATCTGCCAGGCAGCAGCTTCTCTCTGAGTTGAGAAGAGAAGGAACTCGCAGAAGAGTTGTTGATCCCAGGGCTACTTCCCTGTGCTCTTCCTTGACACCAGGGCAGAGATCAATCTGTTCATTTGCCTTCCTATTTGTCTTTCTGAGAATAATAGGAGGGAACTTGGGGCAGTCAGTGTCCCACGTGTCACATACAGTGATGGGGACAAATGGTTTTATTTGTTGTTGTTTTGTTTTTAAAAATAAACTAGAAAACAAAGTTGGTCATTTGGCCTGCTGTCTGGCATATAGTAAGCATGCAATGAACAGTGAATGTTTCGACAGTGTCCTCCATATGAGGTGATGGCATTTGTGTGTGAGTCCTGTTCTGTAGGCCTCACATGACATGGTCCACACTCTAAAAATACCGAGTGGGGAGGGGATTGTCTCCGTCTCTGCCTCCCAAATCAGAAAACCCTTGTTACAGTAGAAAGAAGTGGTCCAGAGCATAGAGAGTCTGGTCTGGTGGAGACCTAGTATTCCAGTTAGACTGCATTTGTCACCTGGCTAAGGGACCACTCCTAGGGAGGAGGAGTCACCTTAAGTCACGCTAAGGAGGTAGGAGGGATATCTGACGTTTTAATGAGATGCTGTCCCTTTTCTCTCAGAATCCGTGGCCCTACAGAAGCTCACCAGGTGCAATCACGGAAGCTGTAAGTCTGAGTTAGAATGAAATCAACTTCTTTGCTTTCTCTCTGATATACGTCCTTTAACGTGTGCGATTTCCTGCATTCTCAGCCTCCCCGCTCTCTCTAAAGCCTCCCTGCCACGTGCTGTATGGGGCCAAGGGTCTAACCTCCAGGTCAGCTCAAAATGCATGGCTCTTCACCACTCCTGGCTGCTCCACTCTCCAGGCAGACAGAGAGATTTGTAGCTCGCCTGTCCTAGGAGCTTTTTCTTTTAAACTCTAGCAAAGTTGTCTTTGGCCTCCCATTGGAAAAAATTCTCAAACTCTTTATTAATGAGACTCAGAACCACACTTTCCCAGTATCACCCTCATCCATACTCCACCCACCATTCTCTACCCACCCACCTGTCACACCTACCCATG
>LOEQ01005827.1:23229-45942 GCA_001685075.1 Bramus lutescens | reverse complement strand
CTCTCATGCCCCCCACCCCTCATACTTACCACGCCGTAGCTCTGAAAAGAATAGAATCAATTTTCTCTTTGGCCTTGGTTTAATTTAATCTACTAGAAAATCAATGCAGGCTTGTTTGTTTTAGGAAAATCTTAAATTACAGGGAAAAAAAGGCAAAAGAGAAGAAGAAAAATAACCATGTGTGTTTTTACCACCCAGAGATATTTACTGTTAGCATGCTTGTGTATGGGCCTCCTTGAGTTTTCTTTATGTATTTTCATAAGGTTTTAACACAGAAATTTATATCCCTCTTCTTAAAACTTAATATTGTAATATAAGCACCTCTGCTTGCTGTTCACAGCTCAGTGGATACCTTTTTAAATAGCTGCATGCCGTCTCATCTCATCTCCGTTAGGCCCATTAACCCTTTTCCTTATTTTTTTCACCGCACTCAGCTTCCTCCCATCCTCACCTCTGCTGCCATTGCTTATGGTTTCTCTGGAGAGTCCCTGCAATGCAATAACTGGTTCTCAGGAATACAGACTCTTAACGCATTTTGTGAGATGTCATTTTGATTTCTAAAACTGTGTGAATGTGGCTACCATAAAAGAGCTCCAGCAAAGCAGATTGCTTAGAAGAATTTACTTCCAGTTTTGAGACTTTCAGACCCACGGTGTTTTAGCACCCAGTTTAAATGAGCAGATTCCAGCCTGTCTCCTCTTCCGGCTTCTTCTCTTGCTAACAAAATGCATCAACAGCACTATAAAATCTTTCTTTGGTAAACAGAGGCTTTTCCTGTTCTCAAGGATTGTTTTTGTAAGTCTTTCTGGCAGATACAGGGTTTATGCTGAGAGCTCTGCACTGTATTTTTGCATGCCTGTTTAGGGCGTCTTAAAGGTTTAGTTCTGCTTTATGGATATTTTTTCTTTTATTGCTCAGCCTGGAGAGACGACTCAGAAGGTAGAGCGCAAGCTCTGAAAACATGAGGACCCGAGTTTCATCCCCAGCACATACATAAAAAGCTGGGCATACGTGGGTGCGATCGCCATCCCCACTGGGTCAGAGACAGGTGCATCCTGAGAGTTCCTTGGCCTAAAAAGGTGAGCTTCAAGTCAATTAACAGAGCAACATAGTGTCCTGGCCTCCACATGCACACACACAGACATACATGCCTGTATATTCATGTGCAGGTAACACAGACACACACAGACACACACACACACAGACACACACACACACACACACACGCCCCACATGAATGCACACCAATAATTTTAAGAGACTGTAAAGGCAGTCTATACTTTGCAGCAATAGAACCTGTAGTGTCAAGTATGCCTTGGCCTTGTTAAAGCACCAGGACCATCTTGTGGGGTTTACTCTTGTGAACATCATGTGGATATGGGGTCCCTTCACAAGGCTGGCCAGCCTGGAGAGGACCTTGCTAAAGATGGACAGTTTATAAATAGAGGAACCCATAACAACAGGTGGGGGAAGAATTGTACCTGCTAGCATCTGGAAATACTGGGGGATACAGGGTGGCTTGGAAGAGTGCATCTCGTTCTGCCTGATGGCAAGCATGGGACAGTTAGCAAGGATGTCAGTTCTGCATAGCGAGCTGTAAAGAAACCCAAACAGTTTGATACCATATTTGTTGAAGAGGTAAAACTTACATTTAAGAGAACTTTGGGTTTTTATATGAATGAAATCATATAAAACTTGGGAATCACAGAGATCTGGACCTGGGAGGAGAACAGAGACCTGTTTGCCTCCTGTAACTCAGTTGAACATTGGGCTACAAGGAACTGCTATTCCTTTCGCAACTTGAGTAAAGGAAGGAACTGGAAAGGGAATTGAGGGAGGAGAGAAGACAAGGAGTTGGCGCTCAAGTGGGGTCCGTGTAGGGGGAGAGCCTTGCGTGAGGAGGCTGGAACATAGGCACAGGAAAGCCAGGCGGCATGAGACGGACTGCCTTGGTGGCACGTGTTTCCTAACTGCACCCCACTCCAAGCTCTTGGAAACTCATATGTTGATCTATAACCATCCTGGCAGGAACAAAGACTACAGACTCAATGGCCCCTCAGGAACTAGGAATTTTCCCAGGAGTCCCACCCCGGGATAAGGAAAAAGCTGAAGCCTGGTGTGTCCAGTAAAGAGATTTCAGATGTTCGTTCCAAGAAGTCGTCAGAACACCTCGAAGGAAAGACAGGGGTCCAGAAAATGATGACCACACCTGGACCAGGACTGTTTGATTCTGCTTACCTCTCTCCCCATTTAAACCTGAACCTCCTGTAAGGATCCCAAAGATGGACCGGGAGGGGCACGAGACCTCTGTGCTCCTCTTCCCAGTGAGTTCACATTTAATAGTTTTCCCTTTCTGCTTTCCACTCTCGCTTAAGTAGCCTATTGAGAACTGGTAGCTGAGTCTCACTTGTTAGGGCTGCTGAAGTCCCGACTCTGACCCTAGCAATTCTGAGGACAGACCTGCACCTGACATTCCACCTTTGGAAAGAGGTGGGGATCATTAAACGAGCTCTGCTATTCTTCTCCCAAGAGCTTGGGCGAGTATGGCCATGAGGGCAGAAGGGAACACGTTTTAAAATGTAAATGATTGGTTGGGCATCAATACCAGTGTGCACTGGGTACACAAGCACCAGGCCTTGAACTAGAGACAGTGCCCAGGGCTTCTGTTAACCTTCCCTTGGGAGAGAGGGCTGAGGTGCAGCTCTCTGAGGAGGGAAGGCTCTAAAGCTCGATATCAAAATGATTTGCTTTATGGTCCATTTGTGAATTAGGGTGTGTTTATGGTGAATGGATGATTTAGACGAGGGGGAGCCTGCTGCTAATAGAAAGGCATAATTGAATCTCAAAGTCTATTAGAGACTGTTGTCCTACATCTTGTGGGGATGACATTTGATTACCTGGCTGACCTGGCTCCTGCACTCTTGCATTTGGCTTCATATCGGGATACTTCTCTTACCTCCTCTCTCTCTCTCTCTTTCTCTCTCTCTCTGTCTTTCTCTCTCACTCTCTCTCACACACACATATTCATTATGCTTTAAGTATCTGATTTTTCCCTTCCCCATTACCATGAGTTGCCAAAAAGCCTTTAAGATAGCTTAAAAGTAAGCAAGATACCAGAGCGGGGCATCCAGAGACACAGCACTGTGAGTCTCTGACCCAGGGCCTCTAGGCTGGGTGTTCCCTGTGAGACCTCTAGGAGGAAGTATCCTATTTCTGTAAGCCTCCATTTAGGTATGGGTGGCACTGTCCATTTCTTTGTGTGCATATATATTCCTGTATGATGGACATGAATGCATATGTATGTGTCAGCTATGGGTGCATGCATGTACAAGTATATATGTGTGGGGGTGATATTTTGACCAATTATAATTCATGCAACATGTGTGTACATGAATATACATGACTGTGTGTGTGCATGTACGTGTGCGTGTGTGTGTGCGCGCGCATATGCATGCATAGGCTAGATGTTGCCCTGTGTTATGGAGATCCTGCAGCTTTTCTGGTCAGGCCCCCTTCACATGCTCCAGCAGATCATAGATGGGTGGATGTTGGGGCAGGCCATGTCTTAACCCTGGTTCAGGGCCTGGGCAGCTACAGGGTTGTTCAGCCTGCCAGTTCTCCCCTGTCCTCACCACCAGGGTGAGCTCTCCAGCATTGCCCCAGCTAGTTCACCCCTTGCAGCAATTAGCGAGGGGTGGGGCCAGTTCTCCTGCTTTCAGGCCCTCAGGGTCTGCTCTCCCCCACCTACACCATCAGGGCCAGCTCTGCTGTGTTGCCCAAGAGAGGTGCAGGGGCCGCTCTCCCCAGTGCTGCAATTGATGAGGGACAGGGACAGTTCTCCTGCTCTTATGCTCTCAGGGTCAGTTCTTCCACCTGTCTCAGATGTTGATGGCCGGGGTGTGAGAGGTCATCTCTTCTGCACCCATGCTAACATATCAGATTAGTAATGGGGACAGTTCTCCATTGCTCATGACTTTGGGGCTGGGTCACCCACACCTCCAACAACAGGGCTGCATAAATGTGGAGCAGGGCCTACTTTGCTGAGTGCTGCTCCTGGCTAGGGAGAGGGTCTTCTCACTTGTCTGTTGCAAGTAGTAAGGGGTGGGTTTAAGGGGGGATCTCTCCCCCACCCACACAACCGCATGACACACAAGGAGTGGGGACAGCTCTCCCATGCTTACACCTTTAAGGCTGGCTCACCTAACCTCCTCCAACATGGCTGTCTCTACTGTGTTGCCCAGGTGAGGTGCAGGGCCTGCTCTCCCATGTGTTGCAGCTGGTGGGGGGCAGGGACAACTCTCCCACTATTGTGACCTCAGGGTCAGTTCTCCCACCTGCTTCAAGTGTTGGTGGGGGGATGACTCAGGGTCTTAATTCTTCTCCACCTTATTGTGTGAGACAGGGTCTCTCACCAAGTTTGGAGCTCACCAATATGCCTAGACTGGATGGCCAGCAAGCCCTGGAGATACCCATCCTTGCCAGCAAACCCTTTGATGGCTGAGCCATCTCCCAGCCTAGGCTCCATTCATTGTATGTCCCAACCAACCATTACTGTTGGGACTTTTGTCATTTCCTCATCAGTCTCAAACATACTGGCTCCATGGTTCATTTCCAGGATGCTCAGAGGCCACTCTTGACAGGAACTCTGGGAATCTTCAGATACTACAGATGTGGCTAAACTGTGATAATTCTCACCAAAAATCACCTTACTGCCTCTGGGGAGGGCAGGCCAGTGCCACTCCTCCAGGGACTGCCCTGGAGAGTGAGAGCAGCCCTTTCTCTCCCTGGAGACTGGAATCTGGCCCTCAGGCTGTGAAAGCAGCCTTGTTCTGCAGCCTAGCTCACTGGTGACTCCTATCCAGGCACTTCTGAAACCAGCTGGGGGCCTGGCCTGTGTGTACTGCCCAGCTCACCAGATTGAAGGCCCTTTCTTTTGAGCAAATAGTTTGCACGTTGCCATCTAGAAAATGAAAGCATTCACAGTGGCAGGGCGCCCAGCTTCTCTCTGTGGTCTCTGGAAAAGATCTCATGAAAGGGAATGGTGTGAGGTCTCTCCATCTGATCCTCCCTCCAGGCCAGCAGTGTGGGGCTATGGGGAGCCCATCTTCTCTCCCTGGCACCCACAGCTTGCTATTGTCCCATTGCTCTCCTCTTTGAGTTGGATAAGGTGGGACAGACAGGTTAAGGGATATATTTCAGCTGCCCTTGGCAGTGTTTATAATCACAGACATGAAAGGAAGGGAAGGAGAGTGAGTTTACAGGACAAGTTCTTTGTGCAGAGCTCATTTATCTCTCTCAGGCAGCAGTGGGCTAAGTGAGTTTCCTTTTTGTTTCCAATTCAAAAAACTGAAATATGAATCTATGCCGATGAGAGAAGAAAGGAATTGAAAGAGGCATAAATCTTATCATCCGAGCCCTCCGTCGGCTCTGTGAAGAAGGGGCTCTAGTCTGCTAATTAACTGCTTTGTGGCTCCTGGAGACAGTTCCAAGCTTAATAGCACCCAGCCACATTGGATAAAAGGCTGGTGGGCGATGTGGGGCTCACCATGAACAATGTATTCTGATCTAATGTGTCACCTACAGCCTAGCTCTCAGAGTCAGCCTGTAAGGTCCCTGTCTGCCACCACCCACAGAGGGAATCACAGCTGTGGCTGCACAGATGTGCCCTAAAGGCCACGCTGGACATTTTGTCCTATGGTAGTCCAATCCATGCCCAGGATATACTAGGGACTTAGGAAGCCATGACAGGGTGATGACTGCCCTCTGATAGCACTCAGGTAAGTCCTTGTTTCTCTGATTATCCGTAGTATGTACAAGTCACTTGTCACTGCCTGCTATATGGCAAGGAATCAGTCCTTTTAGCTGTTGACCATACTGTAAAATGCAAGCTCTTGGAGGACACAGGGTTATGACAGTCTTCAGTGTCATAAGGCTTATGGCGAGCACCCTGCACCTTAGACCTTGGAAACCTCCCACACCCCTGCCTTGGGGGCTGTTCCTTCTATATTAGCACCAGGGGAGTAACTGCCCACCTCCTGTTCTTCCCATTATGTGTCCCCTCACCTTCCTGTTCTTTTCTTGGCATCTGAGGCTCTGAGATGTGCCTCCCTACCAGACACAGTCAGATCCCCTGAACAGAGCCCCTTAAAAAAGACAGCTGCCTGCAGGTACCCCTTCAGTACCTATAGAAGATGTGACAGAGCCACCATGACATGGTCACTGCCTCTCTCACCCTCTTACACATTCCATACACAGAGCCTGAGGGCCAGAGAGTCTCCAGGGTGTAGGAGGAAGCCTCACATGAGTGAGTTACAGAACTGAATCTCAAAAATTGGACCTTCTAGCTTAAAGTCAGGGCTTTTTAGACCAGCCCAACAGGCTGTGTGACCCTCAGTATGATGAGCAGCTGCTGGCTGGTTTATTAGAACATGTGTGGTTCACCAAAGCACGCCTGAGACTTCTCTGAGGGAGAAGAACGAAATGGCACAGGGCAGGGCTGCAATAGGTAGGGTTGGGGGTAGCAGCCATGGAGGTTGGGGTTAGGGATTGAGATCTGGGGGTATATTTGGAGGTGTTACAGACATCAAAAACTGTCAGGTAGCAGGAAATGAGGCTGAATACTCCACGCAATGGAGTATTGGTCCAAGCAATGCACCACGGAAGCACAGTGGGGAACTATGTTGGGATGGGTTGGGACTTGAAGGTTTGGTAGACAAGTGAGTGGCCTGTGACTTGGGTTTAACGAACCAGAAGAACTAGGCTTACAGCTATTGATACAGGATGTTCTGGATGGAGGGAACAGCAGGGCTGGAAAGCCAGTGATCTCAGCTACTCAGGAGGGTGAGGCAGAAGGACTTAAAGTTCCAAAGCCAGCCTAGACTGTACTGTGAGACGTTGTCTCCAGATAAAAAGTATAAAAGGGACAAGGGGGTAGATATCAGTGGTAGAGGTCTATTTTCAGTACCTCAAACACAAAGAAACAAAAGCTCCACCAGTCACGTGTGTCCTAAGCAGGTGACACCTCTCTGCAACTCCCTTCCATGTGCCACAGCTAATAGCTGATACCATTTGGCTGCTGGAGTGATCAGGGTGCTCAAATGATAATAACCAAAACAGGAAGACACCAAGTGAAGGCTGCCACATAGCAGATATGCAACAAAAAATACATTGTTCAGCTCAGAGTGGTGGCACACACCTTTTGTCCTAGCACTCAGGAGGCAGAGGCAGGTGGGTTTCTGGGAGTTAGGGGCCAACCTGGTCTACAGAGTGAGTTCCAGGACAACCAGGGCTACATAGAGAAACTGGTATTTTTGTTTGTTTCTTTCTTTGTTTGTTTCTTTTTTTGTTTTAATCTCTAGGATCTGTGTAAAAAGGCATACATGGAGGTTGGAAAGGTCTCAGATTAAGAATGCTTACTGTTCTTCCAGAGGACTGAGGTTCCATTCCCAGCACATGGTAGCTTACAGCCCTCTGTAACTCCAGTTCCAGGGGATCCCATTCCCTCTTCTGGCCTTTGTGGGTATTACACACACACTTGGCACATGTGCACCCATGTTTGTGCATACAAACAAAACACATAAAATAAAAATAAACAAATCTTTTTTAAAGGTCAAGGATTGTAACATACATCTGCCATCCTATTTCTGGAGAGGTGGAGAAAGGTGAATCCCTGGGGTTGGTCTAGGCAGTCCGGCCTAATCTGTGAGCACAGATCCTGTTTGAGAAAACAAGCAAACACACAAGCAGCAACCAAAAAGGCTCACAGAGTAACAGTGCTTGTCCTGAATGCTAGGTAACCTGAGCCTCGCCTCCAGGACTCACGCAAGGGAGGAGAGCCCTGACTCCACTAAGTCGTCCTCTCTCTTCCACGTGCACATGTGCATGTGTGCGCACACATACATACAAATGACAACACGCTAAAGCAAACAAGATGGCCATCCCATAAGGAATGACACCCACACTTGTCCTACCGCACCCACACGCAGAAGTCTCTTTCACACACACACACACACACACGCAAACACACACACACACACACACACAGACCCCTCTCCCTGGGGGTATTTTTTGCCTCCTCACAGGAGCCTAGGAGGGCTGCTGGCACAATCCAGAATTTTCAGGCCCCTTTATCACCCTTGAGCTCTTTCCATTCTGCACACTGCTGGGGCTGGGCCCTACGTCTGATGACATTGCTAACAGAGCCCGTGTTTGGGAATGCAGCTGTGTCGAGTAGGAGTAGGTACAGAAAGCAGCTGTGGCTCTTCAGTGGCGGGCCTGGCTAGCCTGGGAGTCAGCCCTGAAGCTTGGTGACAGCACAGGGGACCTTCTTCTCTCAGTGTAAAGGAAAGCCAGGCTTGCTTCTCACTTGTGCTCTGTGTGTGGAGTTGGAAGCCTCTGCTTCCTGTTGGACTGCAGGTGTGGGAGGACTCCAAGGATGCTTTTGCCATACTGTAACATTGGGATTTAGTTCTTCGGCCTCTCGGGGTGGCCAATTGGCAAAGACAAGGCATAGCATTACCCCATATGCTGCTCCTCAGTGAATGGCTGTCCAAGTCCCCCACCCTCCAGACTCAAGGAGTAGTACTGAGTGAAAGAATTCAGGTGCTCCAGCCCCAGACAGAGACTGTGGGTCGGAAGCTGTGTAAGGGGCCAGGAACCCACATGCTGTGATCTTTCCAGGTGTTCTAAGCAGGAACCCAGGAAATGGTATCCAAGGACTCCTGTCTGCTCTGTAACAGGCTTTCTGAGGGAGTGAGGAGCAGTGTGCTGGCCGTACAACTCTCCGTGGGATGCATGCCCTTGACCGTGTTTCTCAGTTCTGGCTTGGGAGCAGACATTCTTAGACGTTTCTCCTTAGAAACAGCTGTGACTCCTATCCTAGGGTAGAAAGAGGGAATCTCTACCAATCCTCCATTTACCCACCTTCAGCCATCAGCCACCAGCTCACCCATCTGTCGTCATCCGTCTGCCCATCCATCCTCCTATCTATTCATAAATACAGACATCACTGACCTACATCCCATGTACCCATCTGCCCACCTATCCACCCTATCAACCCAGCCATGAGTCATTTATTATTATCCATCCATCTACCTGCCCATTGATCTACTCATTGTTTTTAAGAACTGTCTTTGTGCCTGGCTCTGACCTGGGTTTTGGAGACATCAAGAAGGAAAAAAAAAGTCTGATTCCAGGCCAGAGTTCTCCATACAGATGAATTATCGTAACAATCCAGTCATGAATATCTCATTACTGGTACATTGGTATGAAGAAGTCAGAGAAAGCCTTCCAAGACAGAAATGTGGGAGTGGGTTGTGAAGGGTGGTGGGTGGGAGTTTTCCATATGGATGGGATGAGAGTGTGTAGGAAGATAGATGAGCCTGTGTATAAAATCTTCTTCCACCCCCAGCGAGGGTAGAGGCCTCTCTTTCCCTGGGAGTCAAGCTCACCTGCAGCTGTGGTCTCTGAGTTTGGCCCCATCTCCTCACAGCTGTGTGGGAAGGTGCCCTGACTTCATATGCGCACTGCAGGCTAACAATCGCTGCCCCCAGCACAGTGCAGCTATTGTGATCAGCCAAATAAGCTGAGAAGTGCAGCTACTCCACAGCCTGGGTTCAGATCCTAGCTCTGCCTGCAGCTTCCGTTAATGGTGGTCAGGTCTCTGAGCCCCAGTGGAAAGTTGGCTTTCAGTTCTCCTGGTTTCCTGCATGGCCCCAGCATTCTGACACGTGTTAGCCACAACCTTGCTCTCTCTGGCTAGTGCATTCACAGATTTGGCCAATTTTCCTGGAGCCCCCAGCACCCGCAGAGGATCTGCATGCAGCTCTGAAGTGGTGTTTGGGAGGGAAACTGCAGGGCAGAAAAGTGACTGAAGGTGGTGCTGTAACTCCAGCAGCTGAGATGCTTTTGGAATGGGAGTGGTATGTGTGTGGTGTATGGTATGTGTGTGGTATGCATGTGTATGTGTGTGTGTGCGCGTGTGTGTGGTATGTGGGGGCGGGGTGGTGGTGGTGTGTGGTATGCATGTGTGGTGTGTGTGTGTGTGTGGTGTATTTGTGTGGTATGTGTATGTAAGGGTCCGTGTGTCTGTGTATGTATGTGCGTGTGGTGTGAGTGTAGTAATGTGTGTGTTTGTGTGTGTGTATGTATGTGTGTGTGTGGTATGGTGTGCATGCGGTGTGTGTGTGTAGTGTATGTGTGGGTAACGTGTGGTGTGTATATGGTATGATATGTGTGTGGTGTGTGTATATATGTGTGCAATGTGTGTGTGTGTGCAGTGTGTGCGGCGTGTATGGTATGACATGTGTGTATGTATGTGTGCAATGTGTGTGTGGTGTGTATATGGGTATATGGTTTGGGGTGTGTGTGTGTGTGTGTGTGTGTGTGCAGTGTGTATGTGTATGTGTGTTTCCCAGTTTCTGTGGAATCCTGGCAGGATTCAGTACTTGGCATACCACAGTCCAGCAGAACTAGACGATTTACTATGAAGCCAGGTCAGTCCCTTTGCATCTCCTGCCTTTTCAACCCTTCCTGCTTTTTCAGGGCTATCTCCTCCAGGGCCTCCCCTTTAGGGCAAGAGGAAAGAGAAGGAGCTCAAGGACGGGATGGAGAAGATGAGGGAGGTGTGTGGGGGAGGAGGCAAGATTGCCAGGCAAGAGTTGGGAGCATGGGGGTGGAGGTGGGGTGGGGGGAAGGGGAGAGGCGGAGAGAGAAGGGAGAAGGGGAGGGTTGGGGAGAGCTTGGGGGATTGGGATGGTTGAGATGGAGGAAGGACGGATAGGGAAGCAGGGAAGAAGATATGTTAATTAAGGGAGCCATTTTAGGGTTGGCAAGAGGCTTGGCTCTAGAGGGGTTCCCAGGAGTCCACGGGGATGATCCCAGCAAGGACCCTGGCAATGGAGGAGAGGGTGCTTGAACTGGCCTTGTCCCGTAGTCAGACTGATGACTATCTTGAATATCACCATAGAACCTTCCATTCGGCGACAGGTGGAGATAGAGACAGAGACCCACATCGGAGCACTGGACTGAGCTCCCCAGGTCCAGTTGAAGAGCAGAAGGAGGGAGAAGATGAGCAAAGAAGTCAGGAGAAGATGAGCAAAGAAGTCAGAACCACGAGGGGTTGATCCACCCACTGAGACAGTGTGCCTGAGCTAATGGGAGCTCACCAAGGCCAGCTGGACTGGGACTGAATGACCATGGGATCAAACTGGACCCTCTGAATGTGGCTGACAATGGGGGTTGACTGAGAAGCCAATGACAATGGCACTGGGATTTGTCTCAACTGCATGTACTGGCTTTTTGGGATCCTAGTCTGTTTGGATGCTCACCTCCTTAAGCCTGGATGGAGGGGGGAGGGCCTTGGACTTCCCACAGGGCAGGGTNCCACAGGGCAGGGTACCCTGCCCTCTCTTAGGACTGGAGGGGGAGGGGGAGGGGGGAGCCGGAGGGAGTGGAAATTTTGAATGGTATTATTTATAAAGCAGTAAAAACTAAATCAAAAAAGATAAGAACCTCTTAGAAGTACTGGCAGACAGGTCAGCACAAGTGTGAGGAGTTGAGTTTGTGTCCCCAGAATCCGTGTAAAAAACATTTGGACACAGTTGTACAAGCCTGGAACCCCAGCTTCCAGACGAGAAGCAGAAGCAGGACTTTTGGAAGCTCTCTGGTCTGCTAGTCTGGCCTGTGGTGAAGTTCCAGGCTAATGAGAGACAAAACAAAATGAAAAGGTATGGGACCATCACCTGCAGTTGCCCAGACTCCTTCATGTACACACCAGCATGCACAGGTGTGTATATGTGTGTACATGTGTGCTTGTGTGTGAGTGTATACGCCCACACAAACCAACACACGTGCATGTGCACAACACGTGAGTACAAACACCGTCTCCAAGAGCTCAGTCCTTTCATCTTTAAGATGGGGAAAAGGAGTCATGCCTGATCACTCTGGGTTCCTTGCAGAGTTGGTGTTGGAACCCCAAGCCCATTGCTCTATCTGTCGTCCCATGTGTGAAGGACGTTGTTCACCATTTGACCTGTGACAGGAGGATTCCAGGACAGAAGAGGGTCATGCAGCAAGAGTCCTTCTCCAAGGTGTGCTTGTCTGAACGGGTGGCCCAAGTAGGCCCGAGGCCCTTGGTAGAAGGGGGCTCTGAGTGACCCTACTGTCTGCCACTCTAAGGCAGCTTACTACCACCCTAACCCTGTCTGTAAGGTGAGGATGGTATTGATGCCTGTTCTGTCACTGCAGTGTTCAACAGACAAGCAAATGATCCCTGGTGCCCTTAGCTCCATGCCTGGCAGCCAGGAAGAGCTTACGCTCACCAGGGTTCCTTCTCTCCTCCTTTCCTTGTTCCCCTCAGAATCCCCTTTGCTCTCTCCCTTCACCTCCCTCAGCCCCTCACCACCTCTCTTTATGAAGACTCTGGCCAAGACCTGGTGTCCAGTTTGGAGCAGAAGACAGGACTGTGTTACCCAGGTCTGCTGGAACAGAATTTCGCCCTCCCTGTCTGACCCACTGTGATTTGGGGGCTGTAGTCTGAGGATCGCTGTCTTCTGTAGCTTTCCCAGGTCTCTGCAGGCCTGTCCTTGCACCCTGTGCCCTGCATGCCTCCTGGATCCCACAGGTTGGAGCATGTTCTTACAGTTAGCAGTTCAGACACTCCAAAGCTCGCCGATTATTAGCTTTCAGGCTTGGATTTATTCTGCATCTCCCAGGAATGTTCTGTGGTGCTCCCTACTTGGGTGCCCAGTGTTTCTGAAGTCAGCTTTAGAACAGAGGGAAGGGGCCTTGGTAGAATGAGTGCTCATGCCCTCTGAGTTTCCTTTATGCCTGGCAGGTTTCTGTGAGCAGCCACTTGCCTCCTGCGCTTCCTCTATTCCTGGCTCAGTCTGTCTCCCTGTGCGCTGGTGGGGGCTCTCCAGAGACGTGGAGCCCATGCGTTCTGCACATACAGAAAAGGGCTTATTTTAAGCGACTGAGTCACACAGCCCTGGAGGCATCTGCAGGGTGGGCTGGCAGCCTGCAGACCTAGGACACAGCTGTGATGAAGTTCAAGCCCAAAAGCTGCCAGCTGCAATTTCCCACCTTCTCAGCAAAGCTAGGCGTTTGTTCTGTGGAGGCATTCATGGGACTAGGTGAAGCCTGCCCATGACAGGAGAGCAGCCTGCTTTCTTCAAAAGTCCACTGATTCGAGCACTAATTTCATCCAAAAATATCCTCACAAACCAAACATGGTGGTTCATGCCTGTAATCCTTCCATTAGAGGCTGAAGCAGGAGGATTACTGAGAGCTCAAGGCCAGCTGGGGCTGCATAGTGAGACTACCTAAAACAACAACAAACAAAGACATTTCCATAGAATCATCTCAATTAGTGCTGGCTAGCAGATCTGGGCACCATGGCCAGCAGATTTGGGCACCTTGGCTTGGTCAAATATGCTAACCACCACGCCGTTAATAACGAGCATGTCTCTGAGCCACGTCACAGAGACATTGATCCACAGCTGAGTTCCAGCCCATCCTGATCAGGAAGAAGAAAGGTGATTGGCAGGGTGTGGGGGTGGGTTTTGCTGCAGGTCAAGGCCTCTTGGCTACAGCAAAGTGGAATGGGGCCTGAGGCTGAGGGCTGAGAGTCTAAAGGCTGTGAGGCGGGGATTGAAGGTTGAGAGGCTAAGGAGCCTGAGGGGCTGAGGGGCCAAGGGGCCGAGGTTGACAAGCTAATGAACTGAAGGCTAAGGGATTAACGGTGGGATCCTGGCCATGTCTCTAATGGGTCCTATGTGAGCATGAGAGCAGAGAATACTGTCTATGTTCCCACAGAGGGTGCTCTTCAAGCCTAGCATGCACATTGGAATCATTTTGAAATGCAGGTTCCCAAACCCTGCTACCGGAAGAAATTCCCAGTTTGGAAAACAAATACAACTGTGGCTTCAGGAAGTAGGTACCGAATCTCTATAGAAAATCTAGGGCAGGAGGAGAGCTGTTACAGGGTGAAGCAGAGCGTTGGCTGAGCCACCTCTCTTGCAGCCTCAGCCGAATCCCTCTGGGACAGAAGCCTTGCTCCCTCAGAGACAGCCCCTTGTGTTTTAGGAGGGCCATGGGAGGCCCACCTCACTGCGTCTTCTGGCTGCGGGTCCTCAGCAGCTCTTAGATGAGGAGGAATCTGTCTAATTGTTCATCCACTGAAGAGCCCTTGAGGGACTGATGACAGTTTTCTTTTCCTGCTATGTCTTCTCTGGTTTAAAGCTCCACAACCCCCACATGAGGTAATGGATCTCTCTGGGTAAAGGCCCCAAGGTGGACTTGCTCTGTTTGTGTGCCTCCTGCAAGGCCTGGCAAAGGAATCACTGCCCTCCATCTGGGCATTGCACGCTCATTAATTTGGCCAAAGGCCATGCAGCCTTGTGTTAGATGATTATTCTGGAATGGTCCCTAGGACAGAGCTGTAGCGTGGGGTCTTGTCCTCCTCAGTCTTGCCTTAGACTTCACCACAGGGAAAGGGGGATTTTCTTTATGTTATCCCACCTCTCCTCTGCGTTTCCTTGAGTGTGCATGTGTGTGTGCATGTGTGCACACGTGTGTGCATGCATGTATGTGTGCACATGCGTGCACATGTTTGTGTGTATGTGTGCGCATGCGTACACGCGTGTGTGAATACTATGCTGTGTGTCTGGAGGTCAGAGGACAGTCTCAAATGTTAGGTCTCTCCTTCCACCTTTGTTGAGACAGGAACTCTTGTTTGCAGCTGTGTGTGATTCTGTCTCCACTTCCCCTCTCACTGGAGGATCACTGCCATTACAAACTTCTGCTAATGCATCTGCCTTTGTGTGCATTCCTGGAATTCAGGCTCAGGTCCTCAAGTTTGTAAGGCAAATGCTTTCGTCACTGAGCCGGCTCCCCGGCCCCGCTAGAATCATTTTCATATGCAGTGCTGGGGATCAAGCTGGGGCCCTCTGTGTGCTCGGGAAGCCCACTGCTCTAGATAAGAAGCTGACTACAGGGTTCCTTCAGCACTGAGAAATCATACAGGTTGGTGCTGCTTCAGGCTAGCTGCCTCTGACGTCAGATCCTGTTAAAGCCAACCCAGATTCTGCTGCTCTTCCCAGAAGGACCCTCTGTAACACAGGGACAGCCCAGAGTCTCCGAGCAAGGCAGAGTTGGGTTCAAGTCCCACCTCTATCTGTGAACCTTGGGGCAAGTGGCTGTCTCAGGGCTGTGCTAAGTCTGTTTCAAATGTCACAGCATGTATTCACTTGTCACAGCTGTGACCAAATGCCTGATGGGAGCCACCTAAGGAGGGAAAGGCTGTATGCAGTTTCCTAATGTCAGGGGGTTCATCCCACAAGGTTGCCTGGCCCCGTGAACTTGGACAGAACTCCTGGGTAGGAATGTGTGGTACGGTAGGACTGTTCATTTCCTGGAATAACAGAGGAAGAGATAGTGAAAGATATGCCCAAAGGGCAGGACCCATAACTACTCCCTGTAACTAGGCCTCACTCCATGAAGTTCTCAGCATGACCCCCAAAAGCATCATTCATGCAGCAACTTAACACATGAGCCTGTGGAGACAACCCACGCTCGAGCTCCTGCAATAGCTAACACAGGGCCATGTGTAATGGGTGCACTTGAAGACTGAGTTCTTGTCTCCTCTACTGGAAAAGAAACATTCCTCCCTTCTTCCCTCCCATCAGATCACCCAAGCCCAGCCCCTAATGTTGAAGGGCTATCTTCAGCAATTGAGCAGAGGCTCTGGCCAAATCTCAGGGCTCTGGGGGGATATGTCCCCATGGGCTGCATGACCTGCACCAGGGAGGATATGTCCCCATGGGCTCTTTCCTCTGACTGTGGGTTCTCAACTCTGATGGCAGAAGGACAGGTCAGCAACCACTCCAATGTTCTTTTCAGCTCTGCTTCTCTCAACTTCATAGAGACCTCCTCCTAGGCCTCAGGGACCCTGGGCCCTGGAAGATGGTGTGAAACCATCTCCAAGCTCCCTGAGATGACCCTCAGGGACCTCCCTCCTCCCGTCAGCTCCTCATCTGTGCCTCAGTCACCCAGGGGTGCCTCACACAACTCGTGGAAGAAAATGAAGGACCTTTTTACCTTAGGATACCAACAGCCCGGAAAGTGGCCAGACAAGCCCAGAGATGATCATAAACCAGAGTGCTGAGGTGGTATCTGCAGTACAGTGTGGGGAAGCAGAGAGAAGGGGCAGGTAGACCAGCAGGGAGGGATGCGATAGGCCAGGGCCACAGTGATGATGGAGGCAGGAATGCCCACTGGGAGTCTGCTGTGGAGGTCTAGAGTGAGGCCAAAAGAGGTAACTGAGGACAGTTCCTGGTCCCTGTCGGCAGTAGGGTAGTACAGCAGCCATGCAGATGCGGGTCGTCTTCTCCAAGAACCAACATTCGAGCCAACATTCACTGTTTGTTCAGCAACTCTGCTGGGTCCTGCCGAAGCAGAGAGGGCTCTGAAGAGGGATCAAGGGCCTGTGTTCCAGTCTTCTCTCCTAGGACCGCCATAGAGTGCACTGTGAATGGGAGCTAACAAAACAGTACTTCCTCCCTCCCGGTCTGGACCGGGAGATCTGTGGAGAAGGTGGCAGTACATTCTGGAGAGACACCTGGCTTCCTCTTCACTGGTCTCTAGCTTGAATTGCCTCAGTCCATCCTCTGCCTCCATTGATCCTCACATGGTTTCTCTAGCTACCGCCCACTCCCTCTGTATTCTGTGTGTTCTATGAGTTCTGGTATATGACGTGTAGAGGCCAGAGGTCAACTTTGGGTGTCAATCTTCAGGAGCTTTCCAACCTGACTTTTTGAGACACTCACTCAGCGAACCTGGAACTCACCAAATGAGCTTAGCTGACCTAGGTCCTCAGGGCCTCTCGGTGAGGTTTGGAAGAAAACAGCTGCCCCTCAGCATCTTCTGCAGCCCTGTTCATGTCCAGACCTGGGTTTGTTTTTCTTGAGCTGCAGTTTAGAAAAATCACCATAATATTAAACTCAGAATTCACCCACCAGCAAATCAGTAGGAAATTATAGCCTTTTACCATAAATCTTTTTCTAATTGCAGACACACCCAGTTCACTTCTGCAGCCCTAGCAGGATTTCCTGGGCAAGAAGGGTGTGCAGACACTGGTTCAAACTGACCACCCCTGCTCTTTCTGGGCATTTACCTCCAAGATGCCCTCTCTCAGCAGACAGTGGTCAGCAGTACCAAGCAGGCTGGGGAGGGCCTGGGCCTCAGAGCTTCCTTTTGGTGCTAGAATCCCAACCCCTTGATTACCCCCAACATCAAAGTCAACCCCCAGACTGTCTGGCCCACCCTGCACCAGTTGCCCTTGGCTTCCTCTCTTGTAGAAGAGTCAGCAATTTCAGAAGAAGCAGAATGCAGCTGTCCTCTGGGAGGAGCCAGCATGGAAGCCTGTGGTATGGCAGATCTCACTCGTATCTACTATGAAGAAAGAAAAAAGAACTGGAGGAAAGTTGATAATGTGCCAACATGGCCCCTTATGTGTGGAAGGAGCCGATTAGTGGTGCCAGGTAGGTCCTGCTCAGGCCCATTCTCTCTCAGGTATTTATTGGGTACCTACAAAATATGTGATTTGCCACTTTACTGGCGAGTTCTATGTCAGCTTGACACAAGCTAGAGTTATCAGAGAGAAGGGAACCTTGATTAAGAAAATGTCCCCATAAAAGCAGGCTGTAGACAAACCAGTAAGGCAATTTCTTAATTAGTGATTGATGGGGAGGGTCCAGCCGATTGTGGGTAGTGCCTTCCCTAGACTGGTGGTCCTGGTTCTATAAGAAAGCAGGATGAGCAAGCCATGACTAGCAAGCCAGTAAGCAGCACCCTCCATGGCCTCTGTATCATCTCCTGCCTCCAGATTCCTGCCCTGTTTGAGTTCCTGTCCTGGCTTCCTTCAATGATGAAAAGTGCTGTGGAGGCTTAAGCTAGATAAACCCTTTCTACTCCAAGTTGCTTTGGTCAAGGTGTTTCATCACAGCAATGGTATCCCTAATTAAGACAGCCACTTTGTTGCTTACCTGCCCACTCCTCACCTCCTACAAGATTTCAGTCAAATGCTACCTTGTCATCCAAGGGCCCCTTCAGGAGATGGGGATTTTAGACAAGTCTGTAATATATTTGCTGTGTGATCTCAAGCAGGTGTGTTGATTGGCCCATTGTGCATTTAAGGATGGAGATAATTCCCACTGTGCCCACCTCCCAGGGAACAGAAATGTCAGAGGGGGTGGGAAGCCTTTTGTAAAGGACTTAACACTGGCCAAATGGAAAGTTCTCACAAATGGGTGTTGGTCCCCAAAGTGGAACACAAGGTCTAGAGGGAGGATCAGTATTTCCATGTCCTCAGCACCTGACACTGCCTGGTTCCCCATGAACACTGATCTGATGTTTGCTGTTTACTGGTTTTCATTGACTGGAGCAGGGCCAGGTTGGAAGCAGTGTGGGAGGACAGCATTCAGGGACAAAGGCCCAGGCAAGCCAGAAACCACAGCAGACAGGTTCCAGCATCAAGAAGCCAGAGACTGGTTGAGCAAACTCTACACTTCAGCTTTGACCAGCTCTGACTGTGAGCTTCTCCTACACCAGCCTCTCAGGCTCAGGTAAAAGATGTGCCAGGACACCATTCCCTTTGTTCTGAGGGGCACCCTTCACAAGGCACAGTCCTCTGGAGGGCATCCGATAGCCACTCTTGACAGCTTTGTGGAACACAGCTGGTCCTTCTAGATGTAGTGATGGGCCTGGGTTTTCACAGCTCACTGTTCCTCTGCCCTCCTCACACTGACTCTGGACTGGTCTGGATTCAGCCACTGGGACAGCAACTAACAAGGTGTGAACAGAACTTGAGAAAGCACTTGTAGGTTTTCCAGTCCTTGCTCCTCTTCTTTTGTAGTGAAACATGCCCAGGCTAACTTGCCAGGACTCCAGAGCCTGTGGAGAAAAGCAAAGGCATCATAGACTGGTCTACAGTCAAGATCAGTGGAGTCATATCCTACACACCTCATCATAGAGAACCAGCCCAACAACCTTGTTGGAATTTCATGGAGAATAGTTTGTTACACAGCAATAGCCGACTGATGCAGTATTTATGTTCACGTCACAGTCTCCCTGAATGGTGTGTTCTCAATGAAGAGAAAAAGCAACCTCTGGTGCCTTTTCCTAGTCGGCCACCAGGGCTGTTGGCCAAGCAGAGCAACTGGCCCAGTGGTAGGGAATGTAATCTTAGGAGTCTTGGAATCCCCTTTCATCTGTGCGGCTTTCAGGTAGTCGCTACTCTGTGCCTCAGTGTTCCCATCTGTAAAGCAAGCTGTGGACCCACAGGGCTGTGGTGAGGTAAAGTACACAGGAGAAAGGCTCCTGTAACACATTTGACAGCTATTCATCTGTGGCAGCTGAGGCTCAGACCCTGCCCCAAAGCCTCTGTGGGTGGCCCTCAGCTTACACAATAATTGCAGGCTAGGCCCACAGCTGGGACACAAGCTGCAAAAGGACACAAAGTTACTGAATTTGACCAGTACAGACTTCATATATGCTGGGATTTGGAGAGCAAGTCAAGACTGTTAGGCGCACAGCAGTGCCCGCCTGAAAATATCTGGCTGAGCTCCCTGAACATGCCCTTACCCATGCTCCCATCTAAGCGGTTCACAGGGACTTTGAGAAGGGGGTTGGGTTAACACAGCCCCCTTTTACAGAGGATGAGTCTGAGGCTCAGAGCGGGATTAAGTGGCTTGACCAAGGTTTAATGGCAGACCAAAACAGATTCCTTGCATGTGTGTGTGTGTGTGTGTGTGTGTGTGTGTGTATGTGTGTGTGTTACATTCATTCTGGAGGAAGATATATTGAGCCTTTCTGGGAATCATGCCTAACCATGAGGATATACCTCAGCTTTTCAGATACTCGTAGGATGGCAAGGGGGGAGAACACAGGCCTTTATGACATCCAGTAAGAGCAGCCATGGAGCCTTGTCCACTTGTTGTTCTGGTTCATTCTCTGTGGGATTTGAGACACCAGGAAAAAAAATTCCATGCCAAGGCAAGAGCAAAGATTATGGGAGGGACAGCCATAGGTGGCTGGCTTGTGTGTCGGGAGGGACAGCCATAGGNGGGACAGCCATAGGAGGCTGGCTTGTGTGTCGGGAGGGAGATGGTTGAAGGGGCTATGGAGACCTTCCTATACTTGGCCCTGAGGTTGGGAAAAAAGCAGGCAATCACAGGGTGTTGGGACGCAGAAAGGCAGTCCAGAGACAGGACAGTCCATGAAAAGGCCCTGAGGTGGGAAGGGAGACAACGGCTGCTGAGCTCAGCAGTAAGCTGCAGATGTGAGGAGAAGGCCATGTGGAGGTCAGCAGAGGTCAGCTGGGGCGGGACCATTACCTGGGATTTTGTTTGCTTTTACTTTTGTGTTTTCGCATAGGTAGAGTGGAGGCAGACATAGATTACCGGAAGGAGGAGAATGAGAGTAAGGTGGGTGTTGTAGGAATATCCCTTCCAGTACAATAGATAGGCCCCAGGAGGTTCTGCCCTGGCCATGATAGGGGAAAAGACGAGATCTGACTTAGTACCCTGTCCATGGGACAGAGGGCAGAGGGAAGTTTGGATGTGAACATTTCTAGGGATAGGCTTGGCATGGCTTTTTAGCGTCATAGCTGAGGTGACAGAGGAAGGCGGGTCCCGACTGCCTTTATATTCCAGCTTGAGGGCTCCTTTGAGACACCAGCCTCTCTAGCAAACATACTGATGTGGTGACTCAGCAGAAGAGGGCTCTAGACCCACCTCCGTCTGCACCAGATGGGCAGCCCCCAGTGAGTTCTCCCCACCTCTGACCATCTGCGCCACAGCTTCCTTTTCAGGAGATGGAATCATCCAGAAACAGAGCCGATGTGAGATTATAAATTATGTGCTTATTTCAAGTGAATCCTAGATAATCACAAGGAGAATTTCTGTATTCCAAGCGGCTTGGTACATTCTCAATTTACAGACCCTTCCATTGACTGTGAGCTCATGGGACCACTGCACCTGTAAGTATCAGAGCATCTGGATTCATGAAGACCCAGGGCTAGGGACAAGTGTCCCAGGGGCCTCCCTGAGTCTGTATCGGGGGAACCCCAGATGGGATGACCCATCCACACACACCATGGAAGTCAGGGCTAATGTTCACTTGAACATCTGGAAGATATACAGATGTGTCACCAAAGCTTGGAGAGATGTGGTTCCCCAGAGCCACATGTCAGTCTGTCTGCCTGCTACCTCTGCTAGGCTCCACCTGTTGGACACTGGTTTTATTTTCCACTTAAACAATTAAACTCTAAAATACCAAAACCAGATAATTATCCTCCCAAGGTTTCAAGGCAAGATTGCTAGCTGAAACACAAGCAATTAGCTACCTTCTGACATTCCCTGACTTTCCTCTTCCCATCAGATCTGCTTTGTGTTAGATAGCAGAGATCTGGGCCATGAGAGGTTGTGGTCACTGCTGGGGCAGGAGGGGATGCTGGGACTTATCACCTGGGAATACCTGAGGTCAGAAGGGCATGGGGACCAAGGGTGGTATTGGCGTTTGTACCATTGTGGAGAGTTACTCTTCACAGGGACTTGCTTGGCAGCTCAGTGCCATCTATGGCTTCCTAGGACATGTCACAGCTCAATGATGTGTGTGAGCCAATGGGCAACATATATGCCATGGACCCAGAGAGGACCTTTGAAGGGTCTGTGAGCCTTCTACATTCCAACATCTAAGAGGTTCTTAATTATCCTAGAAGTAAAGTCTATAGATTTCATCATTTTCTTTCTAACGGTCCGAGGAAGGGAAAATCCTTTGCTTTTTGCTTATTTTTTTTCCTTTTTTAAATAAATCTTGTGTATAGATGTTTTCCCTACACAGGCACGAAGTACCCAACGAGACCAGAAGAGGACTTAGGATCCCATGGGACTTAACATGAGATGGAGTTAAAAAGCTCAGCTACCATATAGGTACTAGGAATGGGAACGTAGGTTTTCTGGAAGAGCAGCCAGTGATCTTCTCCCCTGAGCCATCTCTGTAGTCTGAGATTAGATCGTTTTGTTGTGAATACAGACAGAGCCGCATTCCTAAGGTTTGTGGGTGGTGTAAAGAATCATGAAACAAGACGGAGGGATGGCATGCATGAAAACCCGAGTTCCATCCCCAGAACGCACTTTAATAAGCTTACTGTGGTGGTATGCTCTTGTAATCCAGTGCTAGGAGGTGGAGATGGGAGATTCCTAATGCTTTCCGTCTAGACAGTCTAGCTGAGTCAGTAATTTACAGGCCAGTGTCCCATAAAACAAAGTGGGTGGTGGCTAACAGCTGAGGACTGAGAAATGTGCCTTAAAGGTCACATCCATGTGGGTGCTGTAGAGGCCAGAAGAGAACACAGGAGTCCCGAGAGCTGGAGTTACAGGCTGTAGTAAGTCTCCCAACACGGGTGCTGGGAACTGAGCTCTGCAAGTGCCCTTGGCAGCCGAGCCATCCCTTCCAGCTCCTAACCATCACTTCCAAACAGCACACTCTCAGTCTCACTTCCTTCTGAACCATGCCCCCACCCTCACCCCCATGGCTTTGCAAACACAGCTCCTTCAGGGGAGAAAGCCGGGCCTGTGCCTTGCTCTTTTTCTTGGCTCTCAAGCCTTCTATCATGAGGCTATACATAACTATAACTTATATATATATATATAT
>LOEQ01005827.1:1666-23215 GCA_001685075.1 Bramus lutescens | reverse complement strand
TATAACTTATATATATATATATATATATCTGATGTAGCTATAGCACCTGTGTGCATTCACACTGTTTTCAGGCTTTGCTGTCTGAGCAAGAGTCCCCTAAGGAAGATGGTCACCCAGTGTGGGGCCTGAGATCACAGGGCATATGCACACCCAGTTTTACCAGATAAACAAACAAGAAAGCTTTAGTGCCTCACAGCCTGCTTGTTGTCCCTTAAGACTTCAAAAGTAAAAGTACTATTAACAATCAAACCATTTCTTCCAGAATGTTCTTACCTGTGTGCAGAAGCCCAGTGTAGTGTGAGAGCAGGGGGCACCCCCACCCTCTCAGTGGTGTTACTCTGGTTGTGGTGTGATGAGGATCAGCAATGGCATTGTCACTTTGCTGTGCTGGATAACTGGTAAGACAGGGCACTTTGTTTATGCTTCTTGGCCCGAAGGGCATCTTTTCTGTAGGGGGACAAGACAACTGTTTGCTTTTCTGCCAAGCTGTTAGGCAGTTTTTGAAGTTTGCTGATTCATATAATTTTTTTGCTGTTGTTTCTCAAAAGTATGTTCTAGAAATCGACTGTCCACAGCTCTAGGAATTGCAAATATCATCACAAAAATGCATTTGTGGATGCATTCATTGCATTTTCAAGGCATCCATGGCTTGGGGGGGGCATCTGAGAACTTTTCATTTGTGCTATATTACAGGCTCATTTAATTTATATTATAGGTTGTGTAAACAGGAGGCCTGTGGGTCAGAAACTTCAAACTTTCATTAAGCTCACTGGTATTAAAGCCAGAAATCAAGGGTGTGTCACGTACAGGCTGTTCATGTGGCTCATCTGGGAGAATGCTTGCCTAGCATGTGTAAGCCCTGGATTCCATCCCTAACACTGCATAGGTATGATGGCACACACCTATGGTCCTGGCTCTTGGTGGTGGAGGCAGGAGCATCAGACATTCAAGGCCATCCTTGGATACATAGTGGATTTGAGCCAGACTGGGAAATAGACCCTGTCTGGGAAAATCAGTGTCACGTTCCAAGTCAAGACGCTCTTAGGGCCCCTTGAAATTTCAGACTGCAGCCCTTAGGTGCTTTGTCACCCCAGGTACCCCGTGTCCTTGCGTCTTTTCTCGGTGCTGTGATCAAACACCCCGACGAGAGCATTAAGGGAGAAAGCATTTATTTTAGCTCTTAGGTTAAGGTACAGTCCATTGCAACAAGGAAACGGAGGCAGCAGGAGCTTGAAAGCTGGTCACATGCCATCCCCAACCAGCAAGGAGAGAGATAACACAAGCTGCTGCTCAGTTCCCTTTCTCCATCCCTTCAGTCCAGGATCCCTGGCCAGGGGAAACAGGCCTGACCGTAGTTAAGATGTGTCTCCCCCACCTCATCAACACAGTCAAAATAACCTGCCACAGGCAATTAACACTAAATATCACACTGAGGGTGGCCACCTTGGGCTGTTCAGTTGTCTAAAATACCCACAAGCACCCAGCCACTCCACTATGCCCTGTGCTCACCTCTGCAGTGACTATTGTAAGAGCCAGAGAAACCAATAGGTTTTGCTGTTTGCTGGCAGAGCTCATTGTAGATCACTCTGCACACCAACCCTCAGGACTCCAGAGGACACCAACTTTATAACTTTTGCATCTTTGCAAATAAATCCTGGACAGAAACAATATACATCTTGGCTCACAGTTTCAGGCTCACAGTCCACGTCTGCTTGGCTCCATGCACTTGACCATATCATCACGACAGTGGGAGCAGGTGGGGAGAGGCTTCGCGCCTTATAGTGGACAAACAGAAGAGAGGGAGGAGAGTTCAGGGACCTCTGCCCTTCTGAGGCACGCTTCCAGTGACCTACTTCCTCCAGGAAGACCTCACTTAAAGTTTCCACAACTTTCTAGAACAGCACCACCAGTTGGGACCAAGAATTCAGCACTGAAGTCTGTGGTTGTCAATTCTCATTCCAATCACAACACAATAACAGGTGAGTGTCTTTAATCCAGCCCATTTCTAATACATTTCTCTAAAGACAGTGGTGGCTTTCAGAAGTTAAGGGCTCAGTCTCACAGGCTGCCTCCCCAAGATCCAGGTGCCTGTAGCAAGCCCCTGGCCATGCCCTGTGCTTCTGGCCCATTGGCTTTATTTGAGGTCATCACATGAATCCCCTAAAATTCAATTAATTTGCTAGAGTGGCTCACAGGAACTGGGGACTCACTGCAGCTGTGCTCACCGGCGTAGAACATGTATATTTCAAAAGCTATAGGTGAAGCTGTTGGAAAGGGCACAGTGAAGGAGAAGGACATGAAGCCCCATCCACCAACTTTCTAGGCCCTTCTATGTATTCATCAGTTGAGAAGCTTCCAAACGTTGCTGCCCAGGTATTTGTATAGGAGCTGCACTACACTGGCAAGATGTACCACTAAAGGCATTTCTAACTACTCCCTTTACTGGAAAAGTCCAAAGCTTCCAAACATGGGTTGGTTCTACTGGTAGCCAACTTCTACTGAAGCTCTACAGGAGCTCACCAAGAGTCACTCCTCAGAGCAAGAGATGCTTCTGCCCAGGGAACTTGAGAGGACCAGAACCCCGTGTCCAGAGCTGAAGTGGAAACCTACCATCAGGACAAAAGATGCTCCCAGCACTGAAGATGCATAGGAAATGACAACAGCCTCAGGAGCCCCATGCTAGGACCAGGAGCCACATTTCTCCTCAGATTACAATATCCTGGTTGTGATTTTGTGGTCCTGTAGATGCTCATGGCAGGGCTACTCTAGACAGACAATTTCCTCTTAGCTTCTGACCTGAAGATAAGGCCTGGGAGACTTAACTCTTTAAAGAGAACAGAGAGAAAAGGGTCCCAGAAAGGACATGGCCTCATCTCTGGCCGACTCAGTGGTGACCAGTATGAAGACAGGTGTGGGATTTGGATGCTCTTCAGAGTGTGCGGGTCTCCTTGATCTGTGGGAAGAGAGAGAGAACAGAGAATACTTACCAGACGTACTTGGTTTCCTATTTAATGCAGGCACAATTTGAATTGCATCTCTTTACATCTATTAGTGGGCTGAGTCTTAAAGGGCAAAATTTACAGATAAAAAATCATACAGCCTGCTATAGCTGGTTTATACGAGATCTGGAGGCCTTTCCAGGTCTTGAAGCTCAGTGAGGCTCAGAACTGCCTCCTGGAGGGGCTGGCTCATTCATGAAGTTTGTTTCTTGAGCATTTACTATGAGTCAGCTGCTGTACTAGGAACTCCATGCTGATACGCAGTAACTTGAGCCGGTGTGACGTAGTGATGGAGTCTTTATTTCTCTGAGTTAGGAATGAAAACTGGTTCAGGTGATGCCATGTGGTGAAATAACTTCGTGGGTGGCAACTATGACTTTGGAGCGCTACACAGACTTTGCTACCTGGGTGTTCTTGGACATGGTACTCACTATGCATGGAGCTTCAATCTCCCTGTCAACAGAATGAGAATAATAACTGGCTTAGGTCTAAAATTCACTTGAAGATAAAGGTGCAGATGTGTGCTTAAGGCACAGGGTACCAACAAATGGGAAGCAGAGAGAGCCAAGTGTAAGGCTAGCCTAATATCCATATCTCTGGTTGATGGACTGGTCATCCACTGAAGTATTAGCTGGTTCTGTAGTCTAGCTTGCCAGATTCTGCCCCCACCAACCAGGGACATGCAAATATCTGGGGTCTGGGAGGGCTCAGGTGTTCACATCATGATGATTTCATATGAGGGGCACCAGACTGGAGATTCTTTTTCTCTTATATTGTTTTTCCTCATGTAAGAAATGCTAGATGCCTTTGATCATTTCCAGTATTTTCTTTCTGTCCCATCAACTTTAAGTCAACAGGAAATGTAGAGATACTCCTGTTACCACAAGTAGGTAGAGTGTGCAGGATCCACACTAGTGGCCCTCAGAAATGTGTCCCACAGAGACTTGCAGCAATGACTTCAAAGCTGTCCCGACCTGATGTGGGATTCCCCTCTGTATGCTGTGAATATATTTTATTACCATTGGTTAATAAAGAAGTAGCTTTGGGCCTATGGAAGGGCAGAATAGAGCAAGGTGGGAATTCCAAGCAGAGAAAGAAGAGAAAAGAAGGCAGAGTCAGAGAGATGCCATGTAGCTGCTGAAGGAGAAAGATGCCAGCTGCCAGCCAGAACCTTACAGGTAGGCTGCAACCTCATGGCGATACACAGATTACTAGAAATGGGTGAATTTAAGATGTAAGAGTTAGTTAACAAGGAGCCTGAGCTAATAGGCCATGCAAGGTTGCAATTAATACAGTTTCTGTGTGATTATTTAGGTCTGAGCTGCTGGAAAGGAACCAGCAATCTCCTGCTACACCGTCCAAACTAAAAACTAATCACATAAAGAACTTTTTGGACCTAGGGAGATGAGCAGTTAGCAAAGCACTTGACTCACAAATAGGAGGGCCTGAATTTGATCCCCATCACGCCTGTGAAAAACTTTGGTATCATGTACACACTTGTAACCTGTAATCCCAGAGATGTCAAGATGTGAAGAAGAGACTAGTGGATCCGTGGAGCTTCCTGGCCAGTGAGCCTGTCTTACTTGGTGAAGCTCCAAGTCAGTGAGAGACACTGTGTTTCCAGAATCCCTCCCCCAGGAAGATGCAAACACACCTGTCCCCTCCTTATAAGGTCCAAGCAACAAACCAAAGTACCCTTCCACTCAAGTTCACCGTGTGAACTAGGAGTTTGTCTAACTTAGCTACAGAGCATGGGTGAGGGGCTCCTTACAGGGGCATGGGGACGCCAAAGCAGCCACACTGAAAAGCCTTCACCCAGTATAGCTGATGGCTCTGCCATAGCCACATAGGTGGAGACCCTTCTGATGACCTTCCACAGTGTGTGTACTCCAGCACCTCCTGAGACCGGGAGCCATATGTCACTAGGATGGAATTCCCATACAGATGACTGGGAAGAATGGTTGGAGTCTTGAATTGGGGTCTAATGGCCTCTCCTGACCCCCGTCTTCTGTGAGGGGTGTCAGCAGTCAACAAGCCCTGTGGTAATGGACTCTTTCTTGCACAGTTGATCTGATGAAGATGGTGTTTTCTCCTTACAGCACTCTGTCTCAGACAAGTGGAAGGCAATTGAAGAAGAACATCTGAGGTTGCTCTATGACCTTCACACACCTGCACACATGTACACTTACACACACATACCTGTACACATGTATACTTAAACACACACCTGCACACATGTATACTTACACAAACAAACCTGCACACATGTACACTTACACACATACCTGCACACATGTATACTTAAACACACACCTGCACACATGTATACTTACACAAACAAACCTGCACACATGTACACTCACACATACACCTGCACACATGTATACTTACACACACACCTGCACACATGTATACTTATACAAACATACCTGCACACATGTACACTCAGACACATACCTGTACACATGTATACTTACACACACACCTGCACACATGTATACTTACATGAACATACCTGCATACATGTACACTTACACACACCTGCACACATGTATACTTACACACTCCTGAATACATGTATACTCACGCACACCTGCATGCATGTATACTTACACACACACCTGCACACATGTATACTTACACAAACATACCTGCACACATGTATACTTACACACACCTGCACACATGTATACTTACACACATACCTTTATACCCCTCCTTCTCTGTCCCCAAGTTTAATTCCTCAACTCTGGCTGGGTTGGCTTTGACCCTCTAAACACACCTCACCAGTGGCCCATTCAACAAGGAGCCCAACCCACTGGGGACAGGCAATGAGAGCAGGCTTCAGGGCCACATTATTAGGTTTGGATCACACTTCCGCCATTCACTAGCTGCGTGACCTGGAGGGTAACTGACATTCTCTTTCTTCTAAAACAGCAATGACCTGCCAGGCATGCCTGTGCCTAGTGATTGCATGGGTCCCCTGAGGTAACACCTGGCTTGGAGGGAGTTGCATTGCTACTTGCTGTTATTAGGGTATACAAGAAGCACAGACGACTTGGCTCAAATCTGGATTGTCCTGTAGTGCTGGCCATTTCCTTGAACCTCATAGTTTCAGTAGCCTCAGAGGCCAGTGGCACCGGGCAGCTAGGTCCATTCCTTTCCCCTCTCTGGGTCTCCTATAAGATCTCGACATCTGTGTTTGTCCTCAGCACTTGCCTGGTGTCTCTTCCCGTTCTCAACAGGACACTGTGTCGCCTGCTCCCCGTGAGACTGAAGCCCTCAGGAGGCATAGCCTCTGTGCTCATCCTCCAGCTTCTCAGAGGCTGGGTCTGCACACAGGGCCCAATGACAGCTTGCTGGGGTCCCTCTGGTGCTGTATGCAGCCTTCCTTTCTGGCTCTGCCTATGCCTCTGCTAGTAGTAGTTGGGTTCGCCTGAAGGCACCATGGAGGGGGTGACACATGACAGGTGCAGCTCACAAGTTTGGGCTCAGGATCTTGACCTTCCTGGGAGTTGACTGAGACATCAGCTTCTGTGGAACCGATCATGTTTATGTGTATTGGTTGCCTTCATGGAAAACCATCAATGTTAACAACGAGAACCATGCATATGGTCCTCGGGGTTTAGGGTCAGGAGGGCAAAGGTCTGGGGTGAGATGGGGCTGCTGGGAGGGGAAGCGTGAATGGGCTCATAGCTACATGTTGTCCCTGACAGCCACCCTCGGGTCTGTATTCTTCATCTCCCAGGTGGATTTGCTATTAATGAAAATTATTCATCGCTAAACAGCTAATGAACATTTGCAGTTGAAAAATCCAAAAGGCACCCAAAGAATCCAGAGTTAAAAGTCTTCCTCTCCCCAGTTTCCTTCCCGGGGGCAGCCAGGGCAACCATTCTTTGTGTGTTCTTACAGAGACAGTATGTTTCCATTAGAGGAAAATATTTATGCTCTATGTTTGTGTGTATAAAAATACTTATGCTCTGTATCTGTGTATTTCCTCCACTTGCATGAAATGGTAGCCGCTAGTGCCTGCCCTCCTGCACCATGCTTCTTTGCCTTGTGCTGTGGTTTGGAAGTGGGTGCCCATTAACTTGCAGTGCATTGTGGTTGCCTGGTGCCTGTTAGCAAAGGACTCTGGCTTTATTTAGCCACTCCTCTCTCAATGGACATACAGGCTGTTTTTTGTTTGTTTGTCCGTCTGTCTGTCTGTTTTTCTAGAGAGGATTTCTCTGTGTAACAGCATTGGCTGTCCTAGAACTCACTTTGCAGACCAGGATGACTTTGAACTCACAGAGATCTGCCCATCTCTGCCTCCCGAGTGCCAGGACCAAAGGTGTGTACCACCACTGCCCAGCCAGGTTATTGTGTTTTTCAGAGGCTGTTATCTGCAGGTCCTCATCTTGCATGGCCCTCTACCAGCCAAGCTTGTTTGGAGGGGCACTTGATGTCACCCGAGCATCTTCCCCAATGCACCATCTGTTTCAGCCCATTTCCAGGTAAGTTTCTCTGATCTCTCCTTCCTGTTACAGGAACCTCCAGGGCTCATCATCCCCAAATCCAGCGCATCCTCTGAGTTCTACAACACCTTCTATGCACCTTCTGGTCCACCTTCACCATCGCCACCTCCTGAGTCTAAGGCTTCGCCAGGGCTTGGACCATTGCGGCAGCTTTCTTTCTTGTTAAGGACCAGACAAGGTCCACACAGGAGAGGACTCTCGAATGCCCATTCCCGCATGTCCTGCCTCCTATCATGCTCTGCCCCGTGTTACTCTATGACCTCCTAGCAAACTTTTATCTTTTCTCCTTGTATGCCTTCTGCCAGGGCCACCATCCACACCCAGATGCTCTGCTTTACCGCCATAACTCCAGCTTCCTTCAACTCCCCAAATTAAATACTATTTCCCCAAGAAGGCTGCTCTGACCTACCATCTTAAGGAGGTCAGTCATCCACGGGACTCTGTCACGATACCTATCCATGCCCTTAACTCAGTTGCCACACTAGGTAATTCGGTATTTGCTTGTGTCTATGTAGTGGCCACCCTCTCCACTGGACTGTCAGTGCTGAAGGGCAAAGCTGCGTACCTCACTCTCTATTTTACCTCTTGCCCTTCCATGGGACTGATTGGTGTTTGCTGAGTGAATGATTATGTCTGAGTTCTTGTCTTAGCCAGGCCTTGTGTCTGGGGCTGGGCAACAAGGGACATGTACCTTTCTAGAAATATGGGGCAAGAAGTAGAGTTTTTCTGCCAGAGAGTCTAGGAGGAGAAGGCTTTGACAGTGACAGAGACGGAAAGAGCACCAATGGCGAGTGTCAGGGTGCTAAAGTCTAACTGCACCCCACAAGACACATGCTGCCCCAAACAGCAATGATAGCTATGAATGTGGCCCCTTGAAGAACTGTAAACTTATTTAAAACAGTACAAGACTTTTTTCTGGTAACTCAGTTTTGCAGTGTATGACATGTTATATATCAGTGTCAAAAAGTTGGGCACGCATGTGAGGGACATGCAAGTCTGTTGCATTTGGAGAGTGAAACCCAGTATAACCGGAACACAGACACATTTACAGGTGAAAGTGGGTCATTCTGCTGCTGACTCTGTTCCATTGAGTCCCCTGCCTTTCTCTTGGTCCTGGGCAGAGGGGAGAAGTTCCACAGACACGAGATTTCAGCATGTCTGGGATGTCGCCTTGTTTTGTGGGGGAAATAAGTGCAGCTATACTCAGGAGCCACCCCCAGCGGTTCTCCCTCTGCTCAGACTTACAGAGTATCTTTATAGGAGCCCAAAGGAGCTCAGAGATCCACTCGCCAGATCCAGCATCTTAAAGATGAAATTTTCTTCCTTCATGTTGTAGCTTGGGATGAAGAGCCCTACCTCTGGAGACTCAGAATCCTTCACCAATCCCTAGGGACTCGCCAGAGTCTCTACAGGTTAAGTCTTTGGTCTCGGTCATACTTTGTCTATAGGCAGGAGGAGGGGAAATAGATCAAAGCAGAACCAGGCCTGTTGACTTAAAGGCGCTGGCTTGGATGGGGCATGCATTCCTGCTGCTCAAATCCCACTGTTGAGAATCTCACCTGTTACAAACGAGGCTGGGAAGTGGGGTCTATCTGGGGAGCCAGGTGCCCACTCATAACTGTGCTACTCTGGGGACAGAAGCATGGAATTCAATGGACATGGAGGAACCTTCTGTTGTGGCCCTAGCGGACCTTGTGGAGGAGCAGCAGGTAACTCAGGGATTCAGAGGGGGGTCTCCAGAACCCTAGGGTTCATCATCCAGGACATAAGCCACGGACTTAATTCTCTGCTGTCAGGTACTAGGGAGGGCAGTCCTGGGGCTCCTGGACCTCAGTCTCCCTTTTCTCTGACCACGCCTATGTCGCTGGGTCGCCTCTCAAATCCCTCTTCTCTCTTATGTCAGTGATAATCAGACCCAGTCATGGCCACTGGAGCCCAGTTAAGAGACCCATCAGCAAAGTCCCAGTGCTTCATGGGAACTGTGTTTCCAGACAAATTCTTTCTAGGACTTGAGAAGCACCTTTGAAGAGGCACCAAGAAGCCTTTAATCAGTCACTGTGACTGGCGCAGACATCCTGGAGTTCCGGCCAGTACTGGAGTCGCCCAACAGGTGTCGCTGTGTGTTCTTGGAAGGAATAAAAGTGTTTTGTTGTTGTTGTTTTTGTTTTTGTTTCTGTTTTTTAAGAAAGCTGTGATCTAAAATTAACTTTAATTGAACTTTTATTACAAAGAGGATAAAACTTACTCATATTAGAATGAATGATAGCTAATATTTATCAAGCACGTCCATGGCCGAGGTCACAAGCTGAATTCTCCACATTCCAGGAGGTCCACAGTCAGATGAGGAAACTGTGGCTCCAAGACTACGTCTGACTTGGCCACAGCACAACCAGGATCTGGACTCATTCCATCCTCATCTGGAAGCTTTCTTCATAACAAAGCCACCAGAGTAAGCTGTACCCAAGTAACTCTTCTATTGGGGTCTCTACATTCTAGGCTTATATCTATCCCCATTGGGAAGGGAGACACAGAAAACAAAGAACCCTCTACTTGGGGGGGAGGGATCACTCATGTGGGTCTTGTGCACCTGTGGAGAACAGGGACCATTGCCACCTAGGAAGGACAGCTCTCTCACAGGGGTGGGCAGCCTCCATACCAACGGCAAAGGCACCTCTCATCACTGACCACAGCGACAAAAGTCAGCAGGGCCTTGCTATAGCTCATATCTCTTTCTCGCCCCCCCCNCTGTACCTCCTCTCACTCTCCAGGGCTGACCCTTCTTGCTCTTCCCACCATCAGCTCCTGTCATCCCCTGATCATTCCATGTGCCGGTAAAAATAGTAATAATGTTCCCTTCTACCACTGTCTGCAGAGCCGAGCCGTGGTCTGCCAGAAGGACCTGGCTTTGCCTCTACCTCTGGCTCCGGATCATTACCCCAGGTTCAATCCAACAGGTACTCCTTCAGTTTCAAAGAAATCAGGAGGCAAAGCTTGTGAGGAACTTCTGCATACTCTCTGCCTCCTTGGAAAACCAGATGGCTATCAGAAAAGGGTTCTAAAGATCTGGGAAGATGGCTCAGTTAGTAGAGTGCCGCTTACCTTGTAAGTATAAGGACTTGTGTCAACCCCAGGGCCCACATTTAAAAAGTGCTAGGGGTTGGAGAGATGACTCAGAGGCTTAAAATGCTTCCTGCTCCCAGTACTTACATAGGCAGCTCACACTACCGTAACTCCAGCTCCAGGGGATCTGGCCTCTTCTGAGCTCCATGGCACCTGCACACACATACACATACACATAGCTAGAAATAAAATAAATCTTTCCCGTTAAAAACCACTGGCCATGGTAGAACACACTTATAATCCAAGTGTCTAAGAAGGCACAAACAGATCCCCAGGGCTTGCTCTGGTCAACCAGCCTAGCTCACTTGATGAGTCTCAGGCCAGTGAACAGATCTGTCATAGATAGATAGATAGATAGATAGATAGATAGATAGATAGATAGATAGATCGATCATCTTAGAAATGACACCTGATGCTATACACTGGAGAAGAGAGAGACAGACAGACAGAGAGATGGAGAGAGACAGAGAGCGAGCTTTGTAGGAAAATCTGTTCAGTCCACCCAATCTGCCAGGCTTGCCAGAGAACAAGACACTGGAAAGCAAGTCACTTTTGAATGCTTGAATGCTCATTTCATGTAGCCACACACAACCTCATCGCTGTCCTTTGCTTCTGTCTCCAATCCTGCCAGCACCCCTTTTCTGACCCCTCTTCTGACCCCTCCTCCCACGTTCCCCACAGTACCCTCCCGATTCTGTCCTAACTGGAGTGCTGTGCTGAGTTCTCAGTGCTAGGGCGGTTCCCTCCAGGGACTCTCCCTGACCTTGAATTTGAAAGGCAGCCAGGATGCAGAGTCTGAAAAATGTCCTTTCCCATCCTTTCCCTGGGTATCAGGTTTCTTAGGGCCAAAGATTGCCTCAGCCCCTTCTCAGTTCTCACTCAGGCCTGGCTCATCACAATAACCAGTCACGTGGAGCAAGAACTGGGGAAGGAGTTCAGCTTCACTCTGTCCAGCCTCACTGTGGTTCCCATGGCAACCACTGACAGGTCAGCTAGTCCTCCTCCCCAGCCCTAACCCCAAGGGACCTGACCTGACTCCCTAAGAGTGATGGACAGTGGAGAGGGTTCCCTGGAGATCAGGAACTGGGGACTCCATTTGTCACCCTGGCCCGTCCTGTGTGCCCACTCTGCACGTTTCTTAGAAACAATATTATGTGCCATCCTCAGATGCACTGCTCCTGGATGAGGCTCCCCCCCCTTGGAGCCAGCCTCTGCCCGCCTCTGAGCTGGAAGGTGGATCGAACTCTCCACACCGATGGAATGAAAACCCTCAGCTGTCACAGGTTCATGCCAGACCTAGGTCTCCAATTCCCAAGGTTTTCAGGACCAGGTGGGTAATGGGGATTAGAGAAGTGGCAGGGCACCCTGCTGGGCACTGCCTGAGGCCTGGTGGGAGGAGACTGGGAGGGCAGCTTAAGGCTAAGATCCGGACTCCAGGTCTACTCTGTGCTCAGACGCCCCGCCTCCCCTGCTCAAAGCCTGCTGCCTGAGCGGGATTGCAGTTCACAAAGGGGCGGACAGAAGAGGGGCCGAAACTGGCCTGCTGCTGCTCACATTACAAATGCCACCCTGGGGGCTGGGGGATGCTGAGGGGGTGGCTTGGGCAGCAGCACTGCCATCTGTTGCCTCCCTCTGTGGCAGCGCCCAGCAGAGCTCTGACTTAGCTGCTCCCAGTCATCCTTAGAGTCCAGTGGGTGGGTGATGAGCCTTCTCACCCTAGAAGGGGACATGAGGAAGAGAGGTGAGGGAGGGAGGGGGAGGGCAGGAGGGAAAGAGTTAGTTCCTGGGGGTTCTGTGAAAGGGGCCAGGCTGCTCTGATACTCCTGATCTACATGATGCTTGCCTTTGCCTCTTGAGACCTATGAGTGGGGGTGGGCTGTTCTGATGCGCAGTAGAGAGCTCATGTGGCACTCGTGGCAGAGCACCTGGAAAGTTCTCTCCTCTTGCCGCCTGCAGTCGGCATGCAGCATGGGAGTGGAGAGAGTGCCTGGATACAGGGTGGGAGTGGGGTGGGGGAGACCCAGGTGCCCCAGCACTCTGCTGTGTCTCCCTTTGCTTCTGTATCTCTCTGTGTATCTCTTTCTGACTATCTTCTCCTGTCCCTCAGAGCAGCAGTTTCTGTCTCTCAAAATGGCGAGGGCTCAAGGGCCAGCTAGGGATGGCGGGGACCTTCAATGGGACCGCGCCCCCTGCTTTCTCCCTCCTACAGGATCCCCATCTTTGGGTCTGACCAGGCTGCACCCCACAGACTAAGGCCATTTTATCTCAGATTCACAAGCCGACTTCCCCACTCTGCAAGACTAGAGGTGCCAGGTAGAGTATAGCAGCGCAACCTAGCTCTTCCAGCAAGGCGTAGCCAGTGCTGGCCCGCTTGACCGTGGGGACCTCCTAAGCTGCGGTTATGGCAGGGATGACTCCCTCTAGGGCTGCTGGAGAGCCAGGTGAAATGGTACAAGTCTAATTTGAGCCTGTTTCTATGCTGGTCCCTCACGCCACAGAGGCTTGGTGCCCCTTACTAGTCACAGAAAAGCATGTCCAATCAGCAGGCTGCATCCCCTCCCCCATCCACTGGACTTTAACAGAAGGCTTGTGTTCTGCATGGTGGTGCCTGTTGGGAGGACCCTGCCTGACCCTCACCAGTGCACCCTCATGTCCCTCCCTCTGCCCTAGTCACCCCTCCAGTCCCATTACTGGGACAGATAATGACCGGGTTAGCTTTGATTTTTATCACCCACATCCAAGGGTCCTCCTCCTGGCCCTTCCTTTCTATAGGAAGCTTGGATCACAGGATAAAAAGAGCCAGATGTGAAAGCAAAGGTCCTTTCTGATGTGTTCAGCTGGTGGGGACGTTTGATTTTCAGTCTAACAAGCTCAGCCATTTTTCTTAAGAGACAAAAAGGAAAGAGGAATGGAGACAAAGAACTTGAGAGCAATGACAGAAAAATGAACCAGAGATGGGGGGGGCAGCGATGGGGGCAGAACAGCCAGAGCAGAGACCTCTCTCCAGGGTCACCTCCGCCTACCTCCACCCTCTGCAGCCTACACCTTAGCAGCTCTGAGCCATCTCGCCCTCCCGAGGGAGGTGACAGCTTCTTGCTCAGGGTGACAGGGATCTGCCTAAGATTCCAGGGCAGCTGCTGCCGCAGAGGAGGTTTTCCCAGAAGGCTGGCAGGAGCTTGCATGGGTTTGGGTGGTGCTGTGGAACCAGGGCCCCTGCCTCCCTCCCTTCCCCCTTCCCTCTCCTGCTTTGTGTCCTGGTCCTCCATTGATTTCCTATTTGAGAGCAATCTCAGCCTGCACCACTACAGATCCAGGCCCCTGAGCTGGGAGAAGGTTGTTCTGAGCCTGTGAATCAGAAATGAGCACTGGTTTTTATTAAAGGCAAAAGAAAAATAATCTGATTTTATGAAAGCAAAACACCCAGTTATAAGCCAAGCGAGTGATCCTCAGGACCTCTAACTGCTAAGATAATATTTTAAACTTTGCGTATATACAGGACAGCCCCCAGCATTTCTCAGCCCCAGAGTAGTGTGAATCTGTGGGCATTGCTCCTTTGCCCTCCACCCCCACCCTCGCATTTCTAGGTCACTGTGCCCTCCCTTCCTAAGAGCTCCCATGCAGGAAACGCTATGAATTCCTTCCCAGTCCTGAGCCTCCATAATTAATGGGCTCACTGGAAGCTGTAGGAGGAGCCCCCGTGCTGGAGGCAGGCAGGGGTCTTAATACTCTGAGCTCCCGGTTGAGAAGCTTCCAGCCAGGTGATGATTCAAGCCCACCAGCCCCTGGGGATGCTCTGCTGAAGGTAACAAGACCCCTTTTAGCCACCTGGAGTTGGCAGGGGAAGCCTCTTTGTCTTCTTGCCCCACTGCCCTCTGAAGCTGTCTCCTTCTGTAAGTCTCTTCTCATCTAGTCTGGGTCCTGGGCCAGGAGTCTTTTATCTATTTCTTTTGGTTCCTTCAAACTAACTAGCATCCACCACTCCACAGAACCTGCTCTTGCTAAGGACACCAACTTCATATGGCACTTTTCTGGGGAACACACACACTAATGTATATTCATACCAGATAAGAAACAGAAGACAGAGCAAAGTAAGACACCACCAAAGCACAACTTAGTACTTACTTAGAGCCTCAGTTTATTGGGGTTACTTCCAGAATCATGGCAAGTCAAAGACAGTTTCATCACCAAAACCTTGTCCCCTGCACGGGCAGTCACTCTAGCTGGAACCCTAGGAGTCCTGCATGACCTACAGTAGCTGTACAGGCCAGAGAGTCTCTTCCAAGAAGCTCAGTTTGCCTAAGTCTCCCCCTGCAGTCCTTATTGCTTAAACAACCTTGGAGAGCAAAGGACCTTGTGCATCTGGTTGGTTCAGGGACTTCCTGAGATTTGCGAGTTGTTTACTTCCTGAGTCTTTGCAAGCTTCCTTTCAGTACAGAATGTTTCAGTGGGAGGAAACTGCTACACAAAAACCAGTGCCCTCAAGAACACCAAGAGCTGCTCCTTAGTGCTCACCTAACTTCGTCCAGCAGCAAGTTTAGTATATTTGATCTTACCTTCCTTTGAATTCACTCTTCCCTGGGTCCCCAAGGTGCCACACATGCTGGCTTTCTTCACACCTTGCTGGTCACAGTCTTCACCTCCTCTGTTAGGGCCCTCTTCATAATAGTTGGGGTGTTCTTCACAAAGGTTAACCCTCGAATCTGTTCTTTATTGCCTTCACTCCTGCTGTGACTCTAATCATCCCTGCAGCTTGAAACATTGTCTCGGTGACGACTATTCTCAAGTTTATGTGGGCAGCTTAGGCCTTGCTCCAAACTCCAAACTCAATATTGACCCATCTAACTATCATCTCTTCTTAACTGGCGTCTCTACATCAACAGGTCTCAAACTCAATTCCTAGCCTTTCCTCACCGTTCAACCCCACTCAGAGCTTTCTTGAGCTCAGTCCACAATAACTTTGTCCTTCTGGCTGTGCAGACCAATACACTCACAGTTACCTGGAAGTCCTCCCTTTTTCTCACACCTACAGACAGCTGGAAATCCTGACTCCCACTGGGTATCTCCATACCCACTGCTGCCACCTGGTCCAAGCCAAATCTTCTGAAGGACTGTGGTGTTGCTTCCTCATTGGCCTCTAAGTGGAAGTCATTCTTCGTGCTTTCCAACCTGTTTGTCCTAAACCATCTCAGTAGCTTCCATCTTGCTCCGAGTCACCATGATCTGATTCATGGAACCACAGTGATCTGGGTCTTATAGTGTTAGGACTTCCTGACTCTATTCTTGGTTCTCCGCAGGCATGCCACCTCCTCCACACTTTTATACTCATGGTTCTAAAGATGTCTACAAGACCTTTTCTGAATTCATCTTCTGTTTTGAACAAATATTACCCTTAAAGAGAGTTTCTCATTGATCACATTTAGAACCTCAGTGACCAAACTCTCGTATTCCATCTTTCCTCAATCTCTAAACCTTTAGTGAACTTCTCAGGAGCCCAGATTCCAGGAGAATGACATTCTGACTTCGTCAAGGAAGCTTACAGACCCCAAACTGACATACTCAGGGCATCAGAGAGCTACCGGTGGCAATACATCTCCTCACCTGCATAATGGGTACATATCGACTAGATATGCTCCTCCTTACTTCCCTCTGTCCTTGGAGTCACACAGTCCTTCCTGGCAGTGCAATACACCCCCACTTCTGAAGGGAATCAGAGACAGTCTGACTATCTGAAGCCTTCTCCTTCCCCTGAGACCTATAAAAGGGCCTCCTCCCACCCCACCACTCTGTCTTGTGGCCTTGCGCTCTCATCAGGCCCCCACTATGTTATCCAACTATGGTGTTGGGGCCTAAACTCTCCTTACAACTATGCTGTTCTATTGACTCTCTGTTTATGGACTTCACATCTCTTTACCTTGATCTTATTTGGAAATAGAGACTTAAAAGATGTGATTAAGGTATGGAATTTGACAAATCCATCCTGAAGTAAGACTTCCAAAATTCAAGGACTAGAGAATGAAAAGAAAGAGGAGAGGAAGGTTTGAGGTATACAAGCTCAGGGACATGGGTATTCTGGACAATGATATGCATGGCCACCAGGGCTAGAAACAATGAGGGAAGACCCGCCTTTCAGCCTTGGAAGGAGTGTGCCTGACATGCCACCTTGGTAACTTTCACTGCTGCATGCCAATTCTATACAATAGCAGGGAGAATGGCACTCAGCCCCCAGACACTGCACAACAAATACAGTGTCCGCTCACTCAGCACTGTGCTAGGCACTCTGGTGACGCCAGGGAACACAGGCATGGGGAACCTCTCTCCTTAGCTTCAGAAAGCTGAGCAAAGTCAAGGCCTTAGAAATCTGGATTCCCACCTCATCCTGAGTGGTCCTGCACTCTGCCCTTTCCTCATTTTCAAGATGGGAGATGATAAGGCAGGAAGTGGACAGAAAATTGTGAATCTTGGGGTGTCTGAAATACTTAGATGGTGTGTAATAGGCACAGACTGGATATTGCCTTTCTTCTCTATCCCTCTGTGTCATCTCTAAAACAGGGGAAAGCCCAGGCTTATCTGCCTTGGAGATCCACTCTTCATGATTTCTTTCCCTAAATATCACTTAATGGCTTGGGAAATATCCATACTGTATTGTGAAGAGAGGGAATGCCTGGTGGCAAATTAGCACGTGATTAGAGGGGCTCACGATAAGAAGGTGTGGAAGTACAGCCTGTCACTGAAGAGGATGCTTACTATGTGCTCAGAACCCAGAGCCCAAAGCCCAAAGCCTTCCTCGCTTCAGCCACTGACTTCAACTGTAAGCAGTGGAAAGTCTACTTGGCAGGAGCCCTGGGAAACCCCTCACCTGCTGTCATGCCCTCATCATTTCCCACAGTGCCCCAGTCTGTCCAATTCTTCTTTTTATCTCCTCTTGTAAACCTGTGTCAACTTCTCCATAAAAATCAAGCCCATTTCTTGCGAGGTTTATTCCTAGCATCATTCAGCTTGTCTTGTTGCCTGGAAAGGAGTCTTTTTACTACGGTGCTAAATTGGTTATTGCTGGTGAATGAGAGCATGATCAATGCCTATATATTGACTTTGTTATGGGTAATGGGGGAGAACTCTGCCTACTTCTAGAAGGCTGTAGATTCTACATAGAGATGCAGATGAGGACAATTTTGTTTCTTCCTAGTTTTTACACATTTACTTTTTCTCTCCCCTTACCACATTGGTTGGGATCTTGGTTCTTCTATACTGAGCCCTCCGTAGCAGAAGGGGGCTTTATCTTGTCTTTATAGAGTAAAACTCTATAAAGATCCTTCATTGAACACAAGACATGACACTTTATGAAACTGTATCAGACTATGAAAATGCCCTTTTTTCCCACCTTGCCAAGAGTTTCTGGTTATGTCAATCATGCAGAATACTGAATGCCCTGCATATAATTTCTGCAACTTGGACGCAGTCAGAGATTTACATTTCTTCCTCTTTACCTTGTTAGCAAACTGAATTATCTGAGTACTTTTTTTGACATTGAACTAGCCTTGCATTCCTGGGCTGAACATTTCTCAACCATGATGTATTTTATAAGAATGTCTTGCTAAACCCCATGAATGAACGTTATATTTAGGATTTTTCTGCTCAAGTTCATAGTTATGTGACAGGTAGGAAGTCCTTCTGTATATGTGTTGATGTTATTGTTTAATGAATAAAGAAACCGATTTGGCCTGTGATATGGAAGAATAGAACTAGGCAGGAAAACTAAACTGAATGCTGGGGAAAAGTAGATGGAGTCAGTGAGACGCCATGTAGACACCACAGGAGACAGACATGCCAGAACCTTACAGGTAAACCACAAGTCTCATGGTAAAATATAAAATAATGGAAATGAGTTAATTTAAGATATAAGAGTTAGCAAGATATAAGAGTTAGCCAGAAATACATTTAAGCTATTGGTCAAACAGTATTACTAGTTAATATAGTTTCTGTGTGGTTATTTTGGGTCTGAGTGGCTGGGAAATGAACTAGTGGTGTCCACCAACAGATATGTAATTTCATTTGCTGGTATTGGGGCTGTATGTAAGACCTGGTGAGCCAGTGCTCCAAGCATGAGATGGCACTTCCCAAGGTTCCAGCTATTAATCACACTAGCCAGCCAACCATGTCATTGGTTCTGTTTCTAAAGAATCAACCAACCACAGATCAAAAATCTCTGAAAACAAATTGTGTCTCTAGTGAACACATGGAGTTTATTTTTTCCGTCATGATTTCATAAACAATACAATGTTTATAGTGGATTATATATTGTAAGTAATTTATATAGATTTAAGGGATGCAGAGGATGTTTACAGATATATGAAAATGTGCCCGTGTGTGTTCACATGTGTATTTACATGCACACACATGCATAAGCAAATGCATACAGAGTCCAGAGGAGGAGATCAGCTGCCTCATTCTCAGACCTTTGCCTTATTTCTTTAAGAGAGGTTCTCTCTATGAATCTGGAGCTAAGATGGTCAGCAAGATCCGCTATTCCTATCTCATCCTCCCGCAGTGCTAGGTTATGGGTATGCATGTGACCACACATTTTTTTACATGCATGTTGGGGATTTGAACTCAAGTTCTCATGCTGTATAACAAATAGTCTTACCTACTGAGCCAACTCCCAAATATACCATTTAATGTAAGGGATGTTGATAGCAGAGGTTTTGAATCAATTCCTTAAAACCCTATCATCTCCACTTGTACCGAGTAAGTCTCAAGGCCAAAATAAGCTGTGCCTGGCTGGCACCATGTTTGGAATGCCACAACTCATATGCATTCATAATTATTGTAGGATTTTAATCCTAAGAAATCCCATTTGAGATCTGAATAGCTTCAGAGTGAGTCTTAACTGTGGGACAGGGCAGAGGACCCTTGGCCAACAATAGGATTGTTCTGCCAGGGACATGATGGTTCGAGTAGTAGCATCTTCACATGTAGATGGAATAGGGCTGTTAGTCCTAGAGATTGGGCTATGTCCTCTTTAAACTGATAAGCAGAATGCTCTAACATAAAATCAATAAGAAATACCTTTTCAGTTCTAGAAAACACTCTCTTGTCCAGAGTCACTACAGAGATCCACATCTATCTCCAAACGCAACCTGTAGACACCCTGAAAATGAGATAGGGCCATCTGCTAGGGACTGTAAGGAAGCTGAGATCAGAGGGAGATTAGTTCAAATCTTGCCCCAATGACTCCATACCTGTTGAAAGGGCAATGTCACAGTCTAGAAATGATCAGGAGTCACTGAGGAGAGCGGAGCACTCTCCCTCAGGCCTCAGGGGGAGCACAGGGAAAAGCTGAGTCTTGGCTGTGGAGCTTGGCTCTGTAGGGATGGTAGAACGGAGCCAACAGCTTATCGGGTGCAGAAGAACCCTCAAAAGGTCCTTGACAGCCCACTGTCAAAGGCACAGGTCCTGCCAGGTGGTGGTGACCCACGCCTTTAATCTCAGCACTCAGAGGCAGGTGGATCTCTGTGAGTTCAAGGCCAGTCTGTTCTACAAGAGCAAGTTCCAGGATAGCGAGGGCTGTTAAAGAAAAGAAACCATGTCTTTAAAAAAAACAAACAAAATTAAAAACAAGCAAACAAAAAGGCACAGATCCAAAAGGGATTCACAACATAAAACCATGAAACTTCTACTTGTACTATCAAGATGGCAGAGCAGACTGGGCAGCTCTGATGCCTTGGAGATGGGTGGGGGAGAATGATCCATAGGTGGTTTCACCCAGTACACTCGGTACAAAGCATTTTCTCCTCTACCCATCCCTCCTTACAATGTTCACTCCTCTGCCACCCACCTATCAATCCAAATAGTCACCTATGTGCCGCTCCAGCATGGCAACTGTCGTTCTTCTGAACAAGGGACACCGGGATTAACACGCAACACAATTTCAGGTTTTACAGACAAGCCCTTTATTCCACTTTCTCACAAGTATATATAGCCCTCAGCAGGGGAGGCCAAACCAGCAAAAGCAGGAAGCTCATCACCATAAATCAATGGCTTAGGGGTAAACATCCTTAGAAACATTTCTGAAAACAACAGATTGTTCCTGTTTTTGTTCCTGTTTTCAACCAATCGCAAGAGTACAAAACAGATCAAGTGGGGTTGCAAAGGCCTGTCCTCTAGGGACCCAACAATTCTCCCCTTTTTATTTTAAAAGCATGAGAGCCCCTGTCTTAGGACTCCCCCAGATAGAGACTCTTACCTATCTCTGGGAGGCCTTAATCCCTGTCTTAGGCAAGCTCTCTATACCAGGACAGTTGCCCNTTAAAAGCATGAGAGCCCCTGTCTTAGGACTCCCCCAGATAGAGACTCTTACCTATCTCTGGGAGGCCTTAATCCCTGTCTTAGGCAAGCTCTCTATACCAGGACAGTTGCCCATCATAGGGATCCCTTATGACTTCTGCAGCATCTGCAGCCAGACTTGGGGCACTTCCTGATTACAGGAAGACAGCCCAAGCAACATTCATCGAGTGACAGTGTGCTGTACGTGGGATTGCCACATAGAGCGGCAGAGAATCCAAAACCAGATAACCCCAATAGCAATATCAGCGCAAGTGAGAGTATTCCAGACAATCGCTGGACCCAGCCCCCAAGCTGGGCCATGGCATTCTACTGACTAGATCCAGACACAGCAGGGACCCACATGCTATGAATACTAACAATATGATAAGCTGTCTGCAGGGTGAAATTAAAAAAGGAATTCCAAGGGACATCCAAACATGCATTCAACTGTTCAACTACATCAGAATCATTTATAACATTAGCAGGTGTAACGTACAAGACACTTGTTGCGGGAGTCAAAGGGAATCTACCTGTTCTTGCAAAAGCACAGTTTGTTGATTTAAATTTAAAAGTCCAAGTCCAATATGAGAGTC